>CANNZV010004484.1:0-40324 GCA_947561585.1 Caprella mutica | reverse complement strand
GGACCATGAATTACCGAAACGCAGTTGTTTTATTGAGAAATAATCCTTGTTAAGTCATTTAGGTATACATTAGGTAAATTTATGTTCCAATTGATGTTATATTTTACCATTTTATACTCGTATCTGTTTGTATATTCGCTACCAAACATCTGAAACATAGACAGAAAATTGACATGACATGATGTCATGTCAATGACATCAAGGTAGTCTGTGATTCCGTGTTATAGGTTTAAAATATTTTTGTTTCATTTTATGTTATGTATATTAAGTAAGTATATATTAATATGCATTAAATGTCCTCTCCAGGCTCCCGGAAGAAAATGAGTTTATAACATAATATTATAGAACTAAGGTCTACGATTATTATTCTGCAAACCGCAACACAATTGGGTTCAGTATATATTTTATAATTTATTTTTAAAGTTTTTTAATACTCTGTGAGCAAAAATTGAGTGAATCACTAGTCTGATGCTCAAGAAGATTGTACACTCTTTGTTTTGATACAAATTTGAATTTTATAAACACCATGCGTTTTCAGCCTTTTTTTTAGATACTAATTGTTTCCTAAAATATAAAAACAATCCTTTCATTCAGTTCATTCAATTTTAAAGCTTTACACGAATATTAAATGGATTTATTAAACCTAATACCTAGTTGACTATCAAAACAAATGGTGTACATTCTTTTTCTTCAGGCTGAAAATTTCTTAAATTAGTAAGTCGGAAGTAAAATTGTTTTTGTACAGTTTAGATCATAAAAATATTTAAAAGCACATAAAATAAAAAATATGCTACCAAATTCAATGCGGTTTGCATCAAAATGATAAAACAAACATTAGCCTCGTTGAATAAGGCAATAAAAATATTTGCTTGGAGGGGACCTTTAACTGTTATTCATAGTAACTACAATCGAGCAGTTAACTAGCACTAGTTTAGGCTCCTAGGTAGAATATGTTCAAGACCCTATTTTTCATAGATAAGGTAAAGAAATGAACAATAAAAACACACCTGAATTATATCTATATATTCAACTTTGATGTTCAATTGCAATTTTCACTTTTCTTTTACACGAAACCCTTAGTCATGGGTCATCATAACTTCAATGCGACAGATAGCAGTTATGAATTTACCTAATAACCGATTAAAAACGAACTAAATTGTATATGTTGCATATAATTAAAAATCCTGATTAATTGAATATCAGAATATCAAAACTTACTAGTAATGGATTCACAAAATAAAACCACAATACTTCTCATCAAAACTATAATATGGAATCCAATATTAAAATTACTTTAGTTTTTTCCCCTCAAAATATTTTCTTTAAAAGATTATACAAAGAAAACGAATTTCAGCTTATACTCTTGTAAAGTTTATGACTAGGTTGCAGATGTTTGGTAGTGTATATACGAGCAGAAATGAGTATAAAATGGTAAAATATGATATCAATTGTAACATATATAGACCTAATGTATACCTATGTGACTTAACAAGGATTATTTCTCAATAAAACAACTCTGTTCCGGTAATTCATTGAGTTCATTATGAGTAATAATAAAGTTTTTTAATAATATTTATGTATTTGTATCTTATTTTAATATATTGATATAGTGTTTATATTAAACTTGTGATGGGACAATATTTCCCACCAGTCGTGTACATCACAGACTATTGGGACAATATATTTTTATAGAATATGAATGTTATTAGTGAGACTTATCAGCCCATTTGGCGCGGAAGGGTTAAAGTATCTTAAATGTGGCGACCTTGTTCTATTTTCTCACTTAACAGTAAACTGATGACTTTCCTGCCACACCTTGAAACAAGGAGGAATTAATTTGTAAATTGTTGCCGAATATTGCCAGTCTGCAGAATATGAGAGGGTAAATTTGTGCTTTAGGTCCCCCCACCGATTTTCAATAAATCTTAAACTTTTGAAAATTAATTCTGGTTGTAAAGGGTTAACACTTCATTTAAAATTTAACAAAAAAAGATCACTTGGTTAATTATATTTTATTTGTACACTAATAGAAATGGAAATTCCAATATGAAAAAAATTTTCATTGTACATCCTGATTGGTAATAATCCTGCCTTTATATTTTATTCTAACAAAATACTGTTTTTTCTCAAAGAAGTCAAATGTTACAATATTTGTAAATATTTTTAATCGGAATCGTATCGGAATAATCAGAGAATCGGGGTTTTTCTAGGTATTGGGAACTGGAATTGGAGTAGCAAAATTTTAGGGCGATTCCGATACCTAAATTGTTTATTATATGTAACATGGTAATACGTATATATGTCCTGTAAAACTTGAAATGTAGTGTATGTATTTCTAGATGAGGTCAAACACAATACTCCCTAATAAGTTAAACTAGTTAAATAATATCTTTTACTGTAATTTCAATTAAATTAAATATATTCCAGACTTCCAAGTTCCAATTAGTCTAACTATCAACTTAATTTAGGTTTTTATTTATTATTTAATTAGTATTTACATTAAAAAGGTCCAGGGTCCCCTCCAAGCAATTTTTTTTATCATATTATCATTTAAATTTTGATGCAAACCTCATGAAATTTGTAGGCATATTGATAGCTAATTTTATATGGTTTAAAGATTTTTATAATCAAAACACTACAAAACCAATATTACTTCAGACTTACTAATTTTCAGTCAGAAGAAAAAGAATGTAGCTACTCCGTTTGTTTTGATTGCCAACTGGGTAGGTAATAGGTATCATGAATATTCACTATTAAATATTACAGTAAAGGTACAAAATTGGAGAAACTAACTATAGAAACGTTTTTGTACTTCAGGGAACAGTTTAAATCTAAAATCAAACATGCATTTTTTGTTTATAAAATTCAAATTGGAAATCGGAACAAAGAGTGTACAATCTTTTTCTTCAGCGTCAGATTAGTGTTTCGTACAATTGTTGCACTAAGAAAATATTAAAAACTTTAAAAGCATACAAAATAATAGAAAAATATATACTGAACTAAATTTTATGCGGTTTGCAGATTAATGATCCTAACCTTAGTTTTACAATATTATTTAATAAACTCATTTTTTTCTGGAGCCTGGAGAGGACTTTTAATGATTACTCAATAAAATGAAAACTAATGAGTTAAAACAGTTTCAATAAAACCTATATGGCTTTACCATATAAGTTTCAGCCTATTTGTAAACACTGCTAAGTAAAAATCAACTTATGGAATTATTAATATATTGAAGATTTAATATGGTACTTGGTAAGGTACAATTAGGTAGCTAAATATCTAACCCAATGAAACTATAATCAGGTATCGGGAATCGGTACATTTGGATAGAATCGGAATTGCTAATAATCTTGGTATCGTCCCATCACTAGATTTAATGAATATGTAGTCAGTTTGTAGTAATTTACATGCATTTATAACAACATAAACAAACTTTTTATTGTACTTCATAATAGCTAATAAGTTCGCCTTCATTTTCCACACTTGTAATTTTTTTTCATAATTGATGCCGAAGAGGGCAAATTGTGACCTCAATTTTTGTCAGAGGGTACAATGTTCATTATTCAACATGCAGTTCTAAAACTTCGTATTTAGATTCCTTGTGCAATTTTAGTTCCAAATATTTATAACTATAGCTATATATATTTATGACATTTTTTACTCTAGTTATTGTCTATAGAAAATATGTGACCTTAGGCATTACCTAAAAATGACCAGTTCTAAACTTTTGACCAACAGTTGGATTGATCTCAAAATTTCAGAAATAATTTTTTTAACCAATAGCTCAATGTAAACCAAATTTCATCAAAATCCAAGTGATGGGTTAATTTCAATTTTTTGGGGGCAGGGGGTCTGATTATCAGACTAGGGGTTTTAAACATTATTGCCGATCCCCCCCTCATTGTCCCGAGGCTACCCTTAGGTAGGCCTTCTTTTTGTTATATTGTAGGTCTTAGGTTTTGTTTAGTTTGGCGCTCTTTTTCTTCAGCTTCCCTTTGTATCTCTCCTCAAATTCTTCTTCTTATTTCCTCTTCCTTCTGCCTTGCTATATCCATGGATAAGCAGACTGACTGTGTAGGTCTCTTATCCATGGGTGTCTATTCTTGCCATCCATGCGCTGGGTCGACACGGTTACCTGTGGTAGCCGAGTAGTCGACCTAGTGCATGGAGCGTACTTTCACTGTCCCCTCTTCTAAGAAGGCCTTCTTCTCTTCATGTCTCTTTGGATCACCTCGTAGTGGATAGGGACAACTTTTAAACCTTGAATATAATAATAATAATAATAATTTCAATTTTTTTAGGTGATCTTACAGAATATAGAATAAAATGTCAGTATTGTTGTTAGTTGTTACTAGTTGCTACATATAGTACTGGAATAATTTTTTATGTATTGAAATCACCCTTAAATTTAACTTTAACTTGTATAATTTTATAGGTTAGACAAGCAAGACCATTTATGATATAAATTCATCTGCCTTCAGTGTCTTACAGCTGCATGATTTTCCTTTGTAGTTAAATGAATCAATTATTGCTAGCATTTATATTATTAAACTAATTTCACTTATGTGATTCTTGAACCTTAACATGGTAGGTAAGCTAGGTCCCCTAATAAAGGGTGGGTTAAGGTTCAACCCATATTAATGTGATATGAACCAGTCAAGAGAACTCTATTTAATTGTCTCTTTCCCAGTACACTCTTCGTCTTGCTGTCAGTAGGGTGAAGATGTGGAAGAGAACCTGGTAGTTGTGTCTCTCCCAGTACACTCTTCATCTTGCTGTCAGTAGGGTGAAGATGTGGAAGAGAACCTGGTAGTTGTGTCTGTCCCAGTACACTCTTCATCTTGCTGTCAGTAGGGTGAAGATGTGGAAGAGAACCTGGTAGTTGTGTCTCTCCCAGTACACTCTTAATCTTGCTGTCAGTAGGGTGAAGATGTGGAAGAGAACCTGGTAGTTGTGTCTCTCCCAGTACACTCTTCATCTTGCTGTCAGTAGGGTGAAGATGTGGAAGAGAACCTGGTAGTTGTGTCTGTCCCAGTACACTCTTCATCTTGCTGTCAGTAGGGTGAAGATGTGGAAGAGAACCTGGAAGTTGTCTCTCCCAGTACACTCTTCATCTTGCTGTCAGTAGGGTGAAGATGTAGAAGAGAACCTGGTAGTTGTGTCTGTCCCAGTACACTCTTCATCTTGCTGTCAGTAGGGTGAAGATGTGGAAGAGAACCTGGTAGTTGTGTCTCTCCCAGTACACTCTTCATCTTGCTGTCAGTAGGGTGAAGATGTGGAAGAGAACCTGGTAGTTGAGTCTGTATATTTTGTTAAAATATGTTATCTTTTGTTTTATTTAGACTTTTAATTTTTTGTTTCCTATATTATATTTTTTGTTTCCTATATCAATCTTACCACTTTTGATTGAATTCTGCATACCTTTTAATATTGTTTTAAACCTAGAAGTTTCCAGGCAGAACGGAATAACCATCCTGGTTATCCAACAGCTTTATCCAACAGCTTTAGGTGATCTTTAGACTCTGGTTTAAAGCCACCAAAATTGTGAAGAAGAAGAATCAATTATTGTAAAATACTATCATACTTACACATATAAATTTGAATAGGCCAAAACAATGCCAAATAAAGTTGGATATTTAACTAGAAAAATATTTTTCTAGGACGAACTGGAAGTCCAAAAGAAAGTGCCTGTATTGTTGTTTGTTTGTACAAGCTGCTACATAAAACGTGTTATATGAAATACAAGAATAATCGTTTTAGGTCTTGGAATTACCCTTAAATTTTGCAACTTCAATTCCTGATACCTTGATCAATGCATTGAAGTGATTCCATTAGTGCAATCCTATCTACACTTGATGATTCATACCAATCTCACCTGAAAAAGTTAGCGAAATAGGTTGTTGTACTGAAATATCAAAATGTATCACAGTATCAAACTTACTTTTTTGTCAGAATGCAAAGATTTGAACTAGAATATTTGAAGAGTTTGGTTCCAAAACGCGATAAACGCCACTTTTGAAAAAAATGAGTTTCCACCTAAATCAATATTGTATTTCGTCGGTATTGTGGATTTGAATTGTTTATGTTATTATAACCTCAATATGCTATGTGAATGATTGAAACAGAAAATAGTGGTTTTCATCTTTGTACTTTCTTGGTAAAGAAAACACATTTTAACTCAAATTGATCAAAATGGATTTATAGCGTTTTGGAACCAAACTCTTCATTTATAATAATTTAATTCATTTTATACCAATTTCAAAGTTTCTAACCTAGAACACCAAATTATTGATAATATCTAACAGAAACTAATGCAGTGTCCTGTCTGTTATGTAGGACCTACCAAATTTGTACTTTTTATTTGCTCATTCTCAAGTTACCTAAAGTCACACAAGAGTATAGATCATGAATTATATGTTAAAAATCTAATCGCAGTTATCATTCATTTTTTAAATTTATCTTGTCTCTTTCAGATTTGACATATCTCCACAAAGATGGTTTGCATTCCTTGCTTTGTGATACCTGCAGTTCTCTACATCTGGTATAAATTCCTGCAGCCTTTATTCCTTAAAATTTGGAATCCATTTGGAACAGTGACTGATTCTCCTAAGGTTAAAAGTTCTGATGAAGCTACCACAGTTAATGATTCCAACAAATGTCCAGGAGAGAGCACAGCAACAAACACCAATGGAATGAAGTGTCCAATTAGTGGATTTGGGGGGAAGGACTCTACTAAAGTGGACTAGTTGATAATTAAATCTTTCATTTAATTGATTCTACTGCAAATTGAGATTAATTCTTTTTACAGCAACAAACAATATTCATTTTCTTTATATTATAATCAGCGACAAAAGCTAAAACCTATTTTGATATAGACTATATAGCTGCATTTGTATCTTATATTCATTTCATGGATAAGCAGTTAATTATAGTTACCATCTGGAAAACAGTTAAACTATGGACAAATCAGTACAGTCTCTAAGGGAATTGATTGATGAGCCTAATAAGTGAACCATATTAATGTGACTCTAACCTAGTTAGGTCTACTTTGATTGTTTTTCAATGTTGACTAAACTATCCTTGAGTCATGACACGATGTCTGTTTGTTCATTCATTTTATTTCTATTGACTAAATTTTAGATTACTAGTATCTAGCTACTCTGTGTTAATTTTATTTCATAGTTTAATATTCATCATTGTTATTCCTAATGTATAAGTAATTATTATACATAGAGAATATCCTGTAAGTTTATTGAATCATAGCTATTATTTTTCATAGAAGATATTGCTGATTATATATCCAACTATTAGTCCATTCTTGCCAATATTCAAGCACTATTTAGGTATTTTATAACTCTGGAAAATAGAAATACATTTCCAGGTCTTCTTCAGTTTTTCTCAATTACAATAAGAAAGTAATACTTTTCAATTTTATAACATTGAATTTTGACGGATATTAGCTACATAAATATTGGTTAATTAACCTTTTCAAAATTGTTTCCTTTATATTATAGGTTATAGAATAGACTTTCTAGTCATTGGTCTTGAATTCTGAAGTTTTCTAAAAAATATATTATTTTGAACAGATACTTAAATAATAGGTAATAAAGTAATGCCTTCAGTCTTGATATTATAGATACAGTATTCCAATGGAATACTATATTTTAATCCATTCTCTGCACAATTTGTTCTTGTAGTCAATATAGTTCGAAAAATATATTTGTATACCTAAACTGTTTTTGTCTCCTAAGCCTCTTCCTATGTCAGGAATATGAACAGAACAAGTTGCTACTATCTAATAACAAAGGATAGAAAACTTGCATTCAAATTTTTTATCTGCATAAATTATTCTTAATTAGCAACTACTGATAGTGAAAATTACCAGATAATTTTTTATATATCATCCTTTTTATTTTTACCATGTTTATCAATTTTTCACGCTACTTTCTGTTTTGGAGGATATCGCTAGCGTTATGTTCTTCAACTACGAGGTCTTAGATTTTGTGTTTGGGTGCTTGCGTCCCTTTTTGTCACATTCCTTGATAAGTGACTGCATTCACAGAGTAGCTTTTCTGCATCCATGAGCATGGTCACCGACGGTGGTAAGTGGCTTTGTTCATGGAGCCACTTTCCTTTCTGACTGCTTCTTCTAGTCCCTTGTATTTAATTTCCTTTTGATGTCAGTGATATGGCCTTTGGTTCCGAAGCAGACGTTAAACCCCTACTAAGTTATTGAGGGGAATATTATCATTATACAGCTAGAGTTAACTTATTAGTGGAGTCAAGGAAATCTGTGAATTTGATGTTGTTTATTCAATTGTCGCTTCCCATAGAGTTAATATTTCATCGTAATCATAGTCACTTTTATCGGTTTAGTCTTGCTATAACCTTTTTTTAATTGTATATCAAATAACATGATGAATTTAAATTATTTTCCCGGGAGTCTGGAGAGGACCTTTAAAGGCTCCGGGGAAAAAAATGAGTTTATTACATAATATTATAGAACTAAGGTCTATGATTCTGCAAACCGCATTCAATTCTGTTCAGTGTATATTATTTTATTTGCATGTAAATTTTTTAACACTGTGTGCAACAATTGAGAAAATCACTAACTTGACGCTGAAGAAGAAGATTGTGCACTCTTTGTTTTGATTTAAAATTTGAATTTTATAATCAAACAGTGAGTTTACGGCCGTTTAAGAGTCCTCTCCAGGCTCCAGGGAAAAATGAGTTTATTACATAATATTACAGAACTAAGGTCTACGATCATTATTCCGCAAACTGCATACAATTCGGTTCAGTATATATTTTATTATTTGCTTTTAAAGTTTATTTATACTCTGTGAGCAACAATCAAGCGAATCACCAACCAGACGGTGAAAAAGAAGATTGTACATTTTTTGTTTTGATTTCAAATATAGATTTTTGAACAAACACTGTTGTTTTGGCCTTCGTTTAAGATATTAATTGATTTCAAAAGTATATAAACGTTTCAATAATAAGTTTATCCAATTTGTTTAATTTTTTTTTATTTATTAAGCATATAGCACCCTTACAAAGGAAACAGGGCCGGGGCCTCCCTGGTCCGATCAGTTTATTATACAAGACAAGATAAGGAAATACAGTTGGGGCTATATGGCCCGACTAAGCCTATGGCTTCTGGGGCAACCTATATAAAAAAAAGATTAAAAAGGAGAATATATAATAATTATTAGAATAAAATTTGAAAACATACTATTACAGACATCAGAAATGAATTAAGGTAACAGTGAAACATTGGATGAACTAATATTACATATAGGGCATAGAACATTATTATGAATAAGGAAGGTCTTGAATTTGAATGAAGCAAGAGACAAAGAATTTTTGATTTGTGGGCAAATATCATTCCAGACTCTACAACCAAAATAGAAAAGTGCTGACTTAGATTTACTCCTGAAGCAAAATGGCAATGTTATCATTAAAATGCATGACGAGTATCATGTGAATGCTGACCACTATTTCCCACAATATAACGCAACAATTCATCATCATAATTTACAATATTAACAGTCTTAAACAAATAGCATCCAACATTATAAGTGAACAAGTCAGAAAGTTTCAAAATCTTCAGCTGTTTGAAAAAGCCATCTGTGTGATCCAAAAAATGAGCCCCCGTCAAAGTCCGAATACATCTCTTTTGAAGAACAAACAACCGATTAGTCAGATAAGCAGCAGAGTTTTACCAAGCTTCAACACAGTAATTGAAGTAGGGATGGATAATTGAGTAATATACAGTTTTTAAAACGCTCTTTGGTAGAAAGTCACTAATTTTGTATAGTATTCCAATATTTTTAGATAACTTACGTGCAAGCATCTCTATGTGCGAGCTGAATTGAAGATTATTATCAAAAATTAAACCAAGATATCGAATAGATCTCACATTACCGACAGAACCCCTGCATATTTCGATGTTAGGGAGAGAATAACAATTTTTATACGAGGAAATCATATATTTGGTTTTCTCTATACTCAGCTTTAAACGATTAGCAATCATCCAATTCGAGACTGAAGAAAGATGAGAGTTTATATTATGATGAGTAGTTAATAATTCGTCTTTGGAAAATTTACATGATATAAAAGTATCATCGGCAAATAGTATATAGTTAAAGAAAGTATCACAATTAGGTAAATCATTCATAAAAATTAAAAACAACTGAGGACCCAAGATGCTTCCTTGGGGTACGCCGCAGGTTATGTTTGCATAATCTGAACTAATTCCTCCAACAGATACATATTGGTTTCGGTCGAACAGATAAGAACAAAACCAATCATGAGGTACACCTCTAACTCCATAAAAGTACAGCTTCCGTAACAGTATGTCATGCGATACCTACACAATCGAATGCTCTTTTCAGATCGACAAACAAAGTAAAGTAGAGACTGCCTTCATCAAGAGATGCGTAAATATTCTGAAGCAGACGTAAAACAGCCTGAGTTGTTCCCCTATTTGAACGAAAACCATATTGCTGTATGAAAAGGATTTTTTGATATTCTAAGTATCGCATTAGTTGAGAGTGAACTACTTTTTCGTATATTTTTGAGTAGTTACTTAATAGTGAAATTGGCCTATAATTATTGATATTACTACTATCTCCACCCTTATAGACAGGCACAATACGAGAAGTTTTTAATATATGAGGAAATCGGCCAGAGACGAAAGAATTATTAATAAGAGTAGAAAAAATAGGTCACTCAAATATTTCAGTATATATATCGGTATTTCATCAGTACGACAGGATTTATTCTTCATGCTCATTATCGTCTTATTCACTTCATAAGAAGAAACAGGATTAAAAAAGAATGAGTCAGTAAAGTTACCTTTAAGATAGGTCTCAAAATTCACATTGGAATTGCCAACAGACTCCGCTATTCGAGTGCCTACAGAAGAAAAGAAGTTATTAAATAAGGAAGCAAGTTCACCCGGTGCTGAGATTTCGGAGTTTTCAAGACATAGCTTCATGCTCAGATTATTTTTGGTCACATTAGGTTTTATTATTTCGTTGATCAGTTTCCATGTTGCCCCAAGATTATCCCTCAATGAAGCAAATCTCGCATCGTAATAGTTGGCCTTCCCGGCACGTATCTCAGCAGTTACCATATTGCGGTATCTACAGTAGGCGCCCCTACTAATCTTACCTACTCTGAAAAGTACCAGATAATGTTGACGTCTTTTAATTTTATCTCTTAAATCATTAACTATCCAAGGTTTCATATCATCTTTATAAGATATTGTTTTATGTCTAATTGGACAGAAAGAATCATACAAGTTCATTAATCTATTATTAAGTAGTACCAGAGCCTCATCAACATCATTGCAACTTAACACGTCAGAGAAGTCATAATTTTCCACAGCACTGTAGAGGTTTGCGACACAATCGTCACTCAGTGTTCGATATCGAATATTTTTGTTTCTATTAGCTGTAAGAACACCGAAGAAATTACGCTTCACATGACAAATGATAAAGTGGTCAG
This sequence comes from Caprella mutica, assembly GCA_947561585.1. Taxonomy (NCBI): domain Eukaryota; kingdom Metazoa; phylum Arthropoda; class Malacostraca; order Amphipoda; family Caprellidae; genus Caprella; species Caprella mutica. The sequence goes on along the minus strand of CANNZV010004484.1, from coordinate 28,810 downwards.
AAACATCACAAGGTATAATACAAGAGAACATATTATCCAAATCCTGCGTGAAAATATTATCAATTAAAGTGTATGACTCATCCGCAACACGAGTTGGCTTGGTTATAGTGGGCAAGTAGGAATATGATGCTAAGAGATTAATAAATTCAGAGGCATTACGATCAATATCCACATTAAAAATATCGAAATAATAATCACCACAAATGATCCTACTATCATATTTGACACGTCTAATGTGTACAATAATTTCTTCAAGTTTATTCAAAAACGACATAGGATCACATGCCGGGGGCCTGTAGACAGAACCTACTATTAATTTTTTACGGTTGATTGAAATCTCGACAAATATAGATTCAATATAGACCTCCGAAAAACTTATCACATCCACCAGCTTAGACTCATAACCTTGATATATCATGACACTTACACCACCACCACGTCTACCATCCGTACGTAAACCGTGAAAAGCTCTGTAATTAGACAACTCAGCCATACCCACAGAGCTTTCATTTAGCCACGTTTCAGTCAGAAAAATTATGTTTATTTTATTACCTAGTGACGATAATAGAGCACAGAAAGTATCTAATTTAGGATAAAGAGAGCGGATATTCAGATGAATGATGGACAAATCAGAGCCCTGCGCAGATATCACATTATTAAATTCATCAATATTCAAATACCTAGAATCTGGCCAAGAATCAAGTCCTGGAAATAAGTTATTAAAATGATTAGTTAAAACCTTCACACGAATAATAAATAGATTTATTAAACCTAATACCTAGTTGACCATCAAAACAAATGGTGTAGGGGAAGGTGGTCATCAATGGGACACAGGGAACAATGGGACATGCTCAATAACTTTTTTATTTGAGGGTAATTTTTAACAACTTCTTGATGGTAAATTAGGCCCACTTCAGTGCATTCACTCGCATTGCATTCAGCGGTTGGGGTGCAGTCAGCTTTGCTTAAAACTGAAAACATGTTTTAGAGGTGGGAAAACTAAATTTTTCGTACTGTGTTTCAATTGTTTTAAATTTGTTATTTTAGCATATTATACTTACGGCATTTTTCCATAATATAAAATAATATGTAAAATATGATTATATGAAAGGATTTCCTTTATACTTTTGTAGTTGAGCTGCTATACCCATATGTTTTCAAAATGGCGTTATGTGATCATTGGGACAGTAAATTTGGTTAACAATGGGACAGTGACATATTGTCAACCAAACTGTCTAGTTATTCTATATGAATCAATAAATATCTATTTTTGATACAATAACGTGAACTGTAGCTTCAGAGCTTCTTGTAGAAACAGAACTTCAAGCTGAAGCGGGACTTTCAACCATTTTCAACTTTTCAAGGGCTGTAGCAATCTGAGGTCCTCACAAAGCACAACATATAAAACAAATTGCTCATAATAAAAGAAAAAGACGCAGAATGATTAAACAAGATACACCAAAGAAAGAAAAACTTATTGACAGTGCCACAAAAAGGGCTACGAAATCTCATAAACTATAAAGTATCCGTAGATGTCCTGTAAACTTGTTCTTGGTCTGGTACAGAACTTCGTCTGAAGAAGTGGACGGAGATATGCTCACTTGATGAACTTTAACCTCTACAGAAAACGTTGGAAATAAAGATTTATGTTCTTGTAGAGTTTGATGAGACTTCTAAAACGTATTCTGTTGGTGTAATTTACTAAGCCAATGGATGAAAGAGATGAATACGAAATATTGATGTAAAGCGAAGATAATAGTGCAATGAGTCTCATTTCCAAATGTTCCTGACATGGAATCGGTAAAGCTAGAGGTCATTAAACTGATATTGTATGAACCAACTAAGTGTGGGATAACATAAGGAGATAATTCGAACTTGAAATTCAAGTATAACTTCAACAATATAATAGTTGAATGAACTGTCCCATCGTTCACCAGGGTATGTCCCATTGTTCACCAGTGCTGTTATACAATGGGACAATTATTTTTGTTTTTTATTTAATTTTTTTCTAGTCACCAGAAAAAGTGATAGCATTCTAGTTAGTTTCATTTTATAAAGGAATATTTATATTACGTATATTTTTTTTGTTGTTCATAGTTTGATCATAGTAAATGAAATAACTATCTTTTTGTGTTTTTTGTCCCATTGATGACCACCTTCCCCTACATTCTTCTTCAAACTGAAAATTAGAAAGTCGGAAGTAAAATAGGTTTTGTAGAGTTTGGATTATAAAAATTTTTAAAAGCATATAAAATTAAAAATATGCTATCAAATCTTATGGGGTTTGCAGTAAAATGATAAGAAACATTAGCCTCGTTCATTTAAGCAATAAAAAAATTTACCTGGAGGGGTAAATGTTTTCTAAAGTATATAAATGTTTTAATAATAAGTTGATCTAATCATATACCTTTACACGAATATTAAATGGATATTATATACCTAATACCTAGTTTACAATCAAAACAAATGGTTTACATTCTTTTTCTTCAGACTGAAAATAGTAAGCTGGAAGTAGAAAAAGTTATGGTAGAGTTTTTATTAGAAAAATCTTTAAAAGTGCCCGCTAACATATTCACTAAGCCCGTATTACACTGTGGCTGTCGCCACAGTTTTGTTATTTTTCTCTTTAACTTTGCCCTTCAATGCACGATCACTGCCATATCGACTCGTCTAGTGTAATAGTAATTCTGAGAATCCCTACAAACAACGGTCTGTCGATTCGATGGAACAATCCATCGATTCGAGATCCCAGGCAATCGAAAAGAAATCTAATCGATATACGTTGTTTATAGGGATGGTGAGAGCCATATCTGTAGAGAGAGAGACATCACCGCCATGGCGAGCGCTACAGTGTAATACGGGCTTAAAGCCCCTATTACACTGTGACGCTTGCCATGGTGCTGTTGTCTCTCTCTACAGATATGGCAGTGATCGTGCATTGAAATTTAGGGAAAATTTAAAAATTTACTATGAAATGAATCGTACCAATAAAATTCGATGTCTTCACGAATATATATTTAGTTAATTATCTTTTTGATAGTTGTGTGAAGCAATTCCATGCATATATATTAAAAAGTTTAATTCTATTGATTGTATGACTTGATTATTTCTTATGCAGATTCTACAATGTATCACACAGTAGCCATACATATATCTTAAATAACTTTTAGAATGAAAAAAAAAAATACTTTTTCCACTACTTCAACTCTCTTTAGCAGGCTTCAGTGACAATTTCATCACCTCTAAAACGGTGGCGGTGTTCGTTCTATCGCGCAGTGAGCGATCACAATTTCGTGGCGCTCGCAATGAAATTGTTCGCTATTAGAGAGAAAATGGGCGGAATTAGAGAGAAAAGTAACAAATATGTGGCGAGCGCCACAGTGTAATATGGGCTTTAGCCGCTTGCTAGAGATAAATTAAAAATATTAGGGGTCTGAATGGAGTAATCGACCTAAAGTGATTTAATGGAGGGTTTTGTTACTTCATTATTAATTATATTGGATTTTTCCTTTCATTTATTATTCATTCTAAGGCTATAAGGCAAAGCGTGAACGGAAAATTGCCACTGGGAAGATTGCCCCCTTGAAAACTGCCACTGTCGGAAAATTGCCACCCGGAAAATTGCCACCGAGGAAAATTGCCACAATAAAATATATTAACAATATATTAATAAACTGAAAAAATATTCGAATTTTATGTAAAGAAAATTTTCACAGGGACAAACTAAAAAAAAATATTTTAGTCTTTGAAAAAAAATACCGAACTGAATACATAAGCATTCGAATCTTATGTAAAGAAAATTTTTACTGTGCGTTCATCTTTCATTGACAAGTTAAAATTAAAATTAAGGTAGCAAGATTTTATTTATAATTGAAACTATAATGAACAAAGTTTCATTTATTATTGAAACTAATGCAACAAGATTTCATTTATTATTGAAACAAATGAAATATTTTTCTTTCCTATTAAGTTTTTTATCGTTTATAATCATACACATTTTGCAACACAATCGCAACACCACTAACAGAAATATTAACTATTTTTCGCTAAACGTAAATTTAGCAATATATTTATTGATTAATTATAAAGAAAAACTCCCACCTTTACTTGTTTCTAATGTCAGTGTTCCAATGATTCTTCTTTTTATTGCAATAAGTCATTCAAGTTCAAAAAAGAGTTTCTTATCACCCTAGGGGCCTAGACTCTAGAGTCTAGCAAATGACGTGAAATTAGTAATATTGTAATTCTCCAGGCGTTCTATTAGAATGATATTGTTATTATAAAATAAAAAACAATAGTGTTATAATATTCCTTTACCTTAATAGGTGATGCTTCCTAAACTTTATGATTTGATATCCTCATTGCTCTATACTAAACTTCGATCTAAATAAACATTCGATGTTTAGTAACTATTATTGATTGTAACTAGCTTCAATATTACTAAGCCGGTATTAGTATTTACTAAATGAATAAGAACTTTATTATTGTTTACTTTGTGTAGTTTTGCCATATCCCATCGTTATAATTGTTTCTATATGTGTTTCAGAACCATGTGATATTTTTAGTTAAATAAAGCCTAATTAAAGGTTATCAAAGTGTTTGAATGGAACCTAGTTCATAACAATTTATTTAACTAAAATTTTAAAAGTGATTATGGATAAGTTCCTCAAGCCAGAAAGATTTAACGCTGACCCTAACGACGCACTAGCTAGCAAACAATGGATACACTGGACGAAAACCTTCTCGAATTTCATCAGTTCTTTTAAGGAAGAAGAGAGAACTCAGGCAAGAATTTTAACTCTACTAATAAATCACCTGTCTCCCTCTGTGTATGAGTATATTGTTGACGCCGCAACTTATGATCAAGCTAGAGATATCTTGGAAAAGGTTTTCGTTAAACCTAAAAACACAATATATGCTAGACATGTCCTGGCCTCAAGACGACAAAATTCTGGAGAAAATCTTGACCAGTATATGCAAGCATTGAAACTACTAGCAAAGGATTGTGAATTTGAAGCAGTCACGGCTACTAGGAATAGGGACGACTACATACGTGATTCATTTATCAACGGATTATCTTCAACCTATATTAGACAACGTCTTCTAGAAAATCAGACCCTAAATCTAGAAAATGCTTACAGTAACGCACTAACTCTAGAAATGGCTCATAAACATTCTGAAGCCTTCAATATGCCGATAAATGCAGCTGTTACTATGAAAACTGAGCCAGAAGAAATAACTGAAGAAAATGATATTCAATTGTCATCTATCGGAAAAACGCCCTACAACACTAAATGCTACTTTTGCGGTCTTGCTAGGCACCCTAGATCTCGATGTCCGGCAAAGGAGGCTGAATGTCATAAATGTAAAAAAGTTGGGCACTACAGTAAGGTGTGTAGATCTAACACTTCAAACAACAAAACCGTGGCTCATGTCTCGCGTAGCAACGATTATCCTACTTTGGCTACCATCTCAGCCGCGTCGCCTCTCTGCTTAACTAAAGCTTTATTCCTTGTGAAAATTAACGGTGTACCTGTCCAAGCTCTAATCGACACCGGTAGCTCTGAAAGTTTTATCAATGAAAAACTGGTGACTAACTATAGGTGGAAAACTACTTTATCCAATGGTATGGTTTCTATGGCGTCTACTTCTTTCAAATCCATAATTAATCGTACAATTAGTGCTAACCTCGAAGTTAAAGGTTCACAGTACGAAAATGTAAAGTTGTCCGTGTTGAAAGATCTTTGTTGCGATCTTATTTTAGGTCATGACTTTCTAAATAACTATTCATGTGTAAACATAACTTTTGACGGAACTAAACCTCCTCTTATTGTTTGTGGGCTAACAGAAGCTAAAGTACCTACCCCTGCTTTATTCACGAATCTAGATGAAAACTGTAAACCCGTTGTGATCAAATCAAGAAGATATTCTGATACAGACAGGAAATTCATAAAAAGTGAAATAAAACGACTACTGGAGGAAAGAATAATAGAGATCAGCAATTCGCCATGGCGTGCGCAGGTACTAGTTACAGAGAGCGAGAACCACAAAAAACGCATGGTGATAGACTATTCCCAAACAATAAACCGCTTTACTCTCCTACATGCATATCCTCTTCCTAATATCGAGGAGATGGTGGGGAGTATCGCCCAGTATAAGGTGTTCAGCACGCTTGATTTAAGGAGCGCATACCATCAAATCCCAATTGCAGAGAAAGAGAAACCTTATACAGCCTTTGAAGCGAATGGGAAGCTTTATCAGTTCCTTAGAATACCCTTTGGAGTGACCAATGGAGTGGCCAGCTTCCAAAAGGTGATTGATGATATAATCGAGACTGAAGACCTGACTGCTACTTACGGGTATGTGGATAACATCACTGTGTGCGGACGTACTGCCGAAGAACATGATATAAATCTTAAAAGATTTATGGATGTAGTTGAGAAATACAACCTGACTCTCAACATGGATAAATGTACATTTTCTTCTACCAGAATTGATTTGCTTGGGTACACTATCGAAAATCAAACTATCAAACCTGACGGCGAGCGATTAAGGCCGCTTCTTGAATTACCAGCTCCCACTACTTCTGCAAGTCTAAAAAGAGTTCTTGGCATGTTTGCACATTACGCAAAGTGGATCCCTAAATTTTCGACCAAAATTAGACCCCTTGTTGATACTAAGGTATTCCCTATTACTACTTTGGCGGAAAAGTGTTTTACAGATATACGTCAGGATATAGCTAAATCTGTCGTCAGTGCCATTGACCCGTGTGCACCATTTACTGTAGAAACAGACGCATCAGAATTTGCAATTGGTGCTACTCTCTCTCAGTGTGGACGGGCAGTAGCATTCTTTTCTAGGACTCTTTCGACTTCTGAGCTCAATCATTCTTCCGTGGAGAAGGAAGCATACGCCATTGTTGAATCACTGAAGAAATGGAGACACTTCTTGCTGGGCAGACAGTTTAAGCTAATCACTGATCAGAGGTCTGTCGCATTTATGTTCGATCGAACAAAATTGAGCAAGATTAAAAATGAAAAAATAACAAGATGGCGCATTGAACTATCATGCTTCCATTATGACATACAGTACAGACCAGGAAAGGAAAACAATGCTGCTGACACTCTTTCGCGTATTTGTAACTCGGTAACAGCAAACACTGACGGACTGTACAAGATTCATGCTGACTTGTGCCATCCAGGTATAACACGTATGATGCATTTTGTACGTAGCCGAAATCTACCTTACTCCATTGAAGATGTGCGTAAAACGATAACTGGTTGTGGAACCTGTTCACAAGTTAAACCTAATTTTGTAGAGAAGGGCCACGCTCATCTCATAAAGGCAACTCAAGCTTTTGAAAGACTAAGTATCGACTTCAAGGGCCCTCTACCCACAACTGGTAAGAATAAGTACTTGCTTACAATAGTTGATGAATACTCTAGATTTCCATTCGGATTTGCCTGCGCAGACATGTCCGCTGAGACTGTTGTAAGATGTTTTAATCAACTCTTCTCAATATTTGGTATGCCTTCACTTGTTCACAGTGACAGAGGTGCGTCCTTCATGTCTTCTACTTTGAAGGAGTATCTCTTATCGAAAAATATTGCCACCAGCAGAACCACTCCATATAATCCACAAGGGAATGGGCAGGTGGAAAGATACAATGGCACGATTTGGAAGGCAATAACATTGGCACTAAAATCACAAAATAAACCAGTAGAAGCATGGGAGTCTGTTCTAATGGATGCTCTTCATTCATGTAGGTCACTTCTTTGCACATCAACTAACTGTACTCCTCACGAACGAATATTCCAGTATCAAAGACGCTCGACTAGTGGAAAATCTATACCGAAGTGGCTCGCCTCTCCGGGCTCTAAAGTGTTGCTCAAGAATTTTGTGAGACATACCAAATACGACCCTTTGGTACAAGAAGTGGAACTAGTTGAAACTAATCCAGAGTATGCTCATGTACGCTTTCCTGATGGAAGAGACTCCACCGTTTCCATCAGACATCTTGCTCCACTTGCTGGTAAAGATCCTTCGACTGAAAGTGCGGTAAGAGAGGAAAGCACTCCTGAAAATGTAGGTAATCCAACCTCTAAATCTACACTGATTGAAACTAATTCATCTCTAAAAGGAATTGAAATAAGCCCTACTTATGAAAGTCAAGACTCCAAAGTCTCAACAAGTAGTGACCAAAATATACCCCTGAGAAGATCAACAAGAGAGAAACGAGCCCCAGTTCGATATACAGATGATCGCAAGAATTAAGAAATTTAAATATTTTGATCGTTCATGTTTTTTAAATTTTCTATTTAGTGTATGTAAAAAAAAAACTTATCCTTGGCAATGAAAGATAGGCGGGGTAAATGTTATAATATTCCTTTACCTTAATAGGTGATGCTTCCTAAACTTTATGATTTGATATCCTCATTGCTCTATACTAAACTTCGATCTAAATAAACATTCGATGTTTAGTAACTATTATTGATTGTAACTAGCTTCAATATTACTAAGCCGGTATTAGTATTTACTAAATGAATAAGAACTTTATTATTGTTTACTTTGTGTAGTGTTGCCATATCCCATCGTTATAATTGTTTCTATATGTGTTTCAGAACCATGTGATATTTTTAGTTAAATAAAGCCTAATTAAAGGTTATCAAAGTGTTTGAATGGAACCTAGTTCATAACAAATAGTTTTAAGCTTTTGTATGACTGTTTCCTGGAAAGCAAGTTTTGTGCTAATTTTTATACTCCTGTTTTTCAACATAACGCTGAAAAAGAAACATATTACCAATTTGAAGTCATTTGTCAAAGTGATTAAAAAAATTCTGAATGTTATATAAAAAGAATTGAAATAGCTTTATTTATTCCAAAGTTATAAGCAGTTTAATTCGAGATTTTTTGTTGTCTATAACATTATAAATTACTATGTACATTTTAATGCACTTGTGAATGAGAGAAAATAACTTGACGACAAACTAGTAGAGTAGAGAGCAATTAAACACATTAAGCTAAGAATTAATTGCGTATCAGCACACTCACACCCACCGAGGGAAGAATTCACTTGGATCGTATAACTTGTCAAAATGAGATGTACACATTGTAAAAATTCTTATATATTAAATTCTGATCAACATTGCATTCAGTATCAATGATTTTTGTGACTTTCGAAAAACAAAATCAGTATGAATTTATATATATGTACATGCAGTGGCAATTTTCCGGGTGGCAATCTTCCCTCAGTGGCAATTTTTCGGGTGGCAATCTTCCCACAGTGGCAATTTTCCCACAGTGGCAGTTTTCCCGGTGGCAATCTTCCGAGTGTCAATTTCCCCAGTGGCAATTTTCCTAGCACCAAAGCAAAGATGTTAATCGTAAGTTAAGGACATTATTTCCATAGTAAATAAATAGAAAGTATGCCAAGTACAATATTGGAACATCCGAAAATACTACAAGGACGTGACATCGATTAAAACGAGTGACGTCACACTAGTGATTTCCAAATAAAAATTGTGCTATTATTGAGTTCATGGAAATTTTCTTAAATAAAATATGTTTTTTATCACGTTTTACACTCTAGTGACATATAATTTTCAACTTAATAGCCTTCAAACTCTCCAATAGAGTAAAGGTGACTGAAGGATCTAAGACACATTCGCATTTATCTGATTAAATAAGAATTTTTATTGAAAATGTCATTCGTCAAATTGTGCTAAAAATAACATTTTACTTATATGCTCAGGTTTATATGCTCAGGTTTATATGCTAGATAATGGTCATTCATGTGTTTCTTTGTACGTACAATAGGTTACTAGGTGCCAACTTACATTTTACAAGTTTGCAAATAAGCCAACTTATAAGGGAGGATGGTCATCAATGGGACAACAAACACAGAAAGATTGATATTTCATTTTACTATGGGCAAAGTATGAAAAATAAAAAATCCATGTGTAATATAGATATTCCTTTATGAAATGAAACTAACTCGAATGCTATCTCATATTCTGTTGACTAGAAAAAAACTAAATAAAAAACAAAAAAAATTGTCCCATTGTATAACAGCACTGGTGAACAATGAAACATACCCTGGTGAACGATGGAACAGTTGATCAAACTTGTATATTGTTGAGGTTATGGTCAAATTTCAAGTTCTAATTATCTCTTCATATTGTACCACACTTAGTTGGTTAGTATAATATCAGTTTTTAATGTCCTCTAGCCTCACCGATGCCATGTCAAGATCATTTGTAAAATTAAGCTCATTGCACTCGAATCTTCGCCTAACCTCAATATTTCGTATATAATCTATCTTTTTCATGCTTTTGGCCAACAGAATACGTTTAAAAATCTAATCAAATTCTACAAGTTCATAAATCTTCATTTCCAACATTTTCGGTAGAGATTCAAGTTCTTCAGACGAATGGATCAGTTAAATTAAGAGTTCTATACCAGACCAAGAACAATATTCACAGGCCTCCTACGGTGGATATATATAGCTTTTAGGTTGACATTCAGAGGTGTTTAGGCTATTCTTTTCTTAGCTATATCAAATGAGTTTGGGATAGGAACTTGGAGGAACTCGGTAGGTAGGTAGGTAGGCAGTTTACTCAGAATCAGATGGTAGGTACAACTAAGTGACAAAATGATGAAGAGGCCTGCAATACATGTACAATTAATTATATGGCCACAAAATAATATTTATACAAAACATCTATTATCTAATTACATTTATAGATAATAGAAATACATGTTAACTTACTTATTCAATCACAAGAGGCAAAATTATTTGTTGAACAAAGAAAATGGTGCAGAGATATTTTGAATTTTAAACTTAATGCGTAGCGTAATAAGCGTCTGTCTTGAAAAATATATGGGGCGAGGACGCCAAACAATTACATTGGATTCCATTAAGCTATAAAGAGTTTCTGTGCATTAAATAATAATTTGAAATATATATACATTATTATAAATATAAAATAAATGCTACTGATACTTTATGAAGTGATTCGAAGGCCTTATCCTTAGTGGTACCAGCAAATTAAAAAGCTCTTCTTTCTCTGGTGTACCCGTTGCAATCATGCTGCGTTTTTTTTCTTTTATTAGTGAAATTTGTTTTCTATGCAGTGCTTTATGATGACCTCAGATTGCTAATGCCCTTGAACATGGTCGAAAGTCCCGCTTCAGCTGGTAGCTCTGTTTCTACAAAAAAATATATATTTATTGATTCATATGGGGTAACTAGACAGTTTGGTTGACAATAGGGCGCTGTCCTATTGTTAACCAAATTTTCTGTCCCAATGATCACCATGACGCCATTTTGAAAACATATGGGTATAGCAGCTCAACTACAAAAGTATAAAGGCAATCCTTTCATATCATCATATTTTACATATTACTTAATATTATTTAAAAAATGACGTAAGCATTATATGTTAAGTTAACAGATTTTTAACAATTAAAACAAAGTACGAAAAACTTAGTTTTCCCACCTCTAAAACACGTTTTCGCTTTTACACAGGGCTGACTGCACCCCAACCGCTGAATGCAATGCGAGTGAATGCACTTAATTATGCCTAATTTACCAATAAGATTTTGTTACAAATTACCCTCAAATAAAAAAGTTATTCAGCATGTCCCATTGATGACCATCCTCCTCTAAGTGCCAGCCTGGTATTAAATATATAAAAGTTATCTAGGTACTGGAAGCTAACAAAACATATTGTTTATTGATATTTCTATCTACCTATTTACTTGCCGCACCTATATAATTCTCATTCCCCCGCTTTAGTTAGCAAATCACGACTCAGTTTAGTTAACGGTAACTAAAGCGAATAAAAGTAACAAGAAATTTATAATTGTCACTCCTTGAATATGTATCTCATTTTCTATGAGTTATAGAAAGAAAATTTGTTTTAGAGTTATTAGAGTAGGCACTACGTATATAAGCATATAATTAATAATATACAGTGTGTTTGTGACTGTGATGAAAAAGTTTAATGTCGTACATTTATTAAATGTTTGAAATCCATCCTTAGCTTAACTCTCACTCAGTATAGGGGAGGGTGGTCATCAATGGGACAAAAAAAACAGAAAGATTGATATTTCATTTACTATGGGCATAATATGAAAAATAAAAAATCCATGTGTAATATAGATATTCCTTTATAAAATGAAACTAACTCGAATGCTATCACATATTCTGTTGACTAGAAAAAAATTAAATAAAAAACAAAAAAAATTGTCCCATTGTTTAACAGCGCTAGTGAACAATGGGACATGCCCTGGTGAACGATGGTACAGTTTATCCAACTTGTATATTGTTGAGGTTTGGGTAAAATTTCAAGTTCGAATTATCTCTTTATGTTGTCCCACACTTAGTTAGTTCATATAATATCAGTTTAATGTCCTCTAACTTCACCGAAGCCATGTCAGGAACATTTGGAAAATTAAGCTCATTGCACTTGAATCTTCGCCTAACATCAATATTTCGTATTTATCTTTTTCATGCTTTTGGCCAACAGAATACGTTTTAGAAGTCGCCTCAAATTCTACAAGTGCATAAATCTTCATTTGCAACATTTTCGGTGAAGATTTGAGTTCTTCAGACGAATGGATCAGTTAGATTAAGAGTTATATACCAGACCAAGAACAATAGTTCACAGGCCATCTACATCAGATGCTGTATGAAGTGATTTCGAAGGCCTTATCCTTAGTGGCACCAGCAAAAAGCTCTTCTTTATCTGGTGTTTCCGTTGCAATCATGCTGCGTCTTTTTCTATTATTAGTGAAATTTGTTCTCTATGCAGTGCTTTGTGATGACCTCAGATTGCTAAAGCCCTTGAACATGATCGAAAGTCCCGCTTCAGCTGGAAGCTCTGTTTCTACTATAAGCCCTGAAGCTACAGTTCACGTTATTGTATCAAAAAATAGATATATTGATTCATATGGAGTAACTAGACAGTTTGGTTGACAATAAGGCACTGTCCCATTGTTAACCAAATTTTCTGTCCCAATGATCACCATGACGCCATTTTGAAAACATTTGGGTATAGCGGCTCAACTACAAAAGTATAAAGGCAATCCTTTCAAATGATCATATTTTACATATTACTTAATATCATGTAAAAATGCCGTAAGCATTATATGTTAAATTTACAGATTTATAACAATTGAAACAAAGTACGAAATATTTAGTTTTATCACCCCTAAAACACGTTTTCGCTTTTACACAGGGCTGACTGCACCCCAATCGCTGAATGCAATGCGAGTGAATGAACTGAAGTATGCTTAATTTACCACTAAGATTTTGTTTAAAATTACCCTCAAATAAAAAAGTTATTCAGCATGTCCCATTGTTCCCGGTGTCCCATTGATGACCACCCTCCCCTAGGTGAGCATTTAATAGATACTTAGATTTCTAAAATTATTGTGCTACATTTAACAAACAGCAATTTTATGCCTTATGAAATATTTTTGGTAGTAGGGTACTAAGTTCCAAGTTATTGGTTGGTTGTATATTCATGATCTGAGAGAGTGTGGACGTGTAGTGCCTGTGCAGCTCTCTAAAAACGACATAAGTAAAGACAAAGTTACACTTGTCATCATGTCTATCAAGTCAAACTCATCTATTCGTGACCTTTGTGAATTCGAGTCTGACAGCGAGGAAGATATCTGTCTCTCTACTCTGCAGTCAGAGTCTGACCTTCTCAAAGCCACCATTGGGAAGTTGAAAAATTTCAAACCCGAAATTAAGAATAAGGTAGGCAGGCCAAGGAAAAATACATTGCCACAGCCACCTATCTCCTCTACAACTTCAACCGGGGCTAAGACTGAGATTTCGCTGGATGTGATAGAACTGTTAGAGTCTATCGTAACCTTTACTTCTAAAATCCTGAAGAAAGTTGAGCAGATCGAGAAAAATAGTTTCAATCCAGCATCCAAGATTGACAACTACTTAAATAGGTGTGATGCTCTAATTACCGGACAGGGCCCCTCAACCGTTGTACCCCTGTTTAGCGAGATAGTCGCCAACGGAACGCCTATCTCTTCTACCCTTGGAATCTCCCGACTGGAGGACCGTCTTGATCAAGTGGAGCAGGACTCCTTGAAAAATATCGTCAAAGTTGAAGGTGAGGCCTGCAGGGAACTACTGAGTAAGATAGAGAAGAAAGAAAAGGTAGATTTGAAGAAAGAGGTGACTGCAGCGGTGAGGAAGGTTGTGCCGCACCTGGAGACCGAAGCTGTGGAATCAGTCACACTAGCTGGTAAAACCAAAAAACATTTTAAAATAAAATTTAGCTCTTTTCATAACAAAATTTCAACTATTATAAAATTCAAAGAAACCAAACCAAATAACCTGTTCATCAACGAGTACGTAACAAAAAAAAGATCTCTTCTTCTCTTCAAACTCAAACAACTTAAAAAAACTAATATTCGTATCAAATCAGTATATATATTTGGTGGCAACATTTGCGCAAAACTTAACGACAATCCTAAATATTTTATAATTAATACCTCTGAATTTTTTAACAAGTTTGTAAACATTTTAAATAAAACTCCAGACCAAAATAACAATAGAAATGAATCAACCGAATGATAGTACCTATGATAACTGGTTTCCAACAGTCCACTGTAATAGTTATTCACTAGATGATTTTAAAGATTTTAGCCCACCTCAAGAAACTATTAGTGTATTAAATGTAAATATTAGAAGCTGTAGGAGAAACTTTGCAAAACTAGAATCCCTTTTAACCATGACTGAACACTGCTTCGATTTTATCGCCTTGACAGAAACTTGGTTGGAAGAATCTTTTGATCATGTTTTTAATTTGAAAGGTTTTAATAAATTTTGTATATATAGAAACGGAAGAGGCGGTGGAATATCAGTGTATGCTAGGTGTAATTTTAATGTGAATATTTTAGATAGTCTTAGTTTTATCATGGATGAGATTGAAGTTTTATCATTGTCTTTTATTTTAAATGAAAATATTTTTAATCTAATATGTGTTTATAGACCTCCTTCTTACCCTATTGAGACATTTAATGAAATTTTAACATGTAACATTTTACCTGCAATTGCCAAAACTAAAGCTATTTTATGTGGAGATTTTAATATTGACCTTTTAAATCCTTCTAATTCTCGTGCTATTAATTCTTTTACTCACTCTATGGCAGGACATAATTTTTACTCCCTAATAGATAAACCAACTAGATTTTCATACAACCAGACTGATCAATGCTCTATTATAGATCACATTTGGCTAAATTTTATTCCTCACAATGACATAAAATCTGCAATTTTAGAATTTGAAGTCTCTGATCACAGACCTATTTTTTTCCATTTTAACACTTCTAACAATGAAGATAATGATTTTATATTCTACAGAAATTTTAAAAAAGAGAGAAGTACAAATAACTTTGTCAAAGATTTTAATGAAATTGATTTTAATATTTTTAATTCAAATGATTCTAATTTTTTAGCCTCTAAACTAACGAAAGAGATTTACCAATTACTTAATAAACATTTCCCAATGAAACGTAAAAAAGTAGCAAATAATTTTAATAAATCACAGTGGTTGACACCGGATCTTAAATTTTTAATAAAGAAAAAGCATAAATTACTCCAACAAGCCAATAGAGGTACAATTTTAAGACACTCTTATACTTATTTTAGAAACCTACTTACAACTGTACTCCGAAAATCTAAACATTTATTTTACCAACTTAGACTAACAAATGTCTCAAACAATAGTAAAGAAACATGGAAGGAAATTAACAATATTTTAAACAGAAAACGTTTCAATAGATCTAATTTTAAAATCAAGCAAAACAACAATACAGTAAATGAATCGGAACTCCCAGATGTTTTTAACGATTATTTTAGCTCCATTGCACTAGAACTAGTAAACCAAATACCGGCAACTACTGGAAATTTTACTATTTTTACCCCACCTAACCCTAACAAAATTGTTTTTAATGATTTTACAGAGTCTGAGGTCAGAGATGTCATTTTATCCTTTAAAAACAAAAACTGCCATCGAGATGAAATTAAACCATTTTTATTGTGTGCTATTTTAAATAAATTATGTCCAGTTTTATGTAAAATTTTTAATGTCTCGTTTTATAGTAGTGAATACCCTGAAGTTTTTAAAATTGCAAGAGTTGTACCTATTTTTAAATCAGGAGCACAGGATAATCTGGCAAATTTTAGACCCATTTCTACTCTGTCCATTTTTAATAAGATTTTTGAGAAACTCCTCCATAATAGGCTGAAAGATTTTATAGATTTTAATAACATTTTAACCCCACACCAATTTGGTTTTAGATCTGGAACTTGTACAACTTTTGCAGTTTTAGAATTTTTAAATCATGTAGTGTCGGCTTTTAATAAGAAACAATATTGTATTTCGTTATTTTTAGATTTAAAAAAAGCCTTCGATACCGTGGACAAAAATCTTTTACTAAAAAAACTAGATCACTACGGTATCGACGGTAATTTTAATCAACTTATAAGCAGTTATTTAAGCAATAGGAAACAGTATGTACAGATATATAATTTTAGATCAGATTTTAAACCGATCACCACCGGCCTCTTCCAAGGATCAATTTTAAGTCCATTACTTTTTAATATTTTTATCAATGATCTCTGTAATATGTCTATTTTAAATAATTTTAGCTCCACCTTATTTGCCGATGATGCAGTTTTTTACTTCCGTGACAATGATTTTAACAATGTTTTTAATAAATTACACTCCTTTATTGATCAACTATCTCAGTGGTTGCAACTCAATAAACTTACACCAAATATTTCTAAAACCAAGCTTATGCTTTTTAATTCTAGAAAAGAAGATATTTTACCATTAATACTTTTTAACAATGAAATAGTAGAATATGTGAATAATTTTAAGTACTTAGGCATTTTTATAGATCACAAACTTAATTTTAAACCTCATACAGAATACCTTTGCACCAAACTTAGTAAGGTGCAGGGTGTTCTGTACGCCGCTAGGCATTATTTTAATAAAAAAAGTCTAATTTTAATTTACTATTCACTAGCATATTCTGTTTTTACTCAATCAATAATCATTTTTAGCAAGACTTTTAATACTCATTTGCAACCACTGAGAGTTTTAATCAATAATATTTTAAGAACAATTTTAAACGTGAGAAGGGATGAAAATAACATCCCTACTATGGTTTTAAATGAAATGTATATAAATCTGAAACTTTTAAAATTTGACGATGTCGCAGACTACTTTTTAATGAAATTTCTACGTAGAGCATTATATGACGAGCCTCATCTTTTAAATAAATATTTTACGGACTTCATCCCTTCTCACGAGCATAATACTAGAACAAATAGGTTTTATCTTCCTCCAATTCGAATAGAATTGGAGCGGAATTTTACTATTTTTAGATCCATAGAACTGTACAATAAACTTCCTTCTATTTTAACAGAACCAATGTCAGATTTTAAATTTAAGAAGCTTTTTAAAGAATATTGTTTTAGTAAATATAGTTCTTAGTTTTTTATTGTTTGTAGATTTTTAATTAGGTTTCACAAGTTTTAACTTTCACGAAACCTTAGCGGCAATTAATTTGTATTTTTGTTTGAATTGTGTATTTTTTCATTTTACTCTGTATATATTTTGTAAGCTCAAATAAATAAATAAATAAAATAAAATAAAATAATTTCGGACACGTCAGAAAAAAAATATTAATTTTTATTTAACTTCTATTCTAATTGGTATCATGGATACCAATTAAAAAAAAAGTTAAATAATGATTAGTATATAAAAAGATTTTCACATGATCGAAAATATGGAACCGAGCAATAACATGTCCCCTGAAATGGGACATGTTGAATATTTCTGAACCAATTGCTTCTATAAACCTCATCTGGATTATAATTTTCATTTTTTTTAGTTACCGTGAAATAATCACAAAAAATTGTCTCCGTTTTCTATGTCTACGAACGGTTCTTATTTTGAAACATGACTCGAAATAAGTACCACTTTTGTTAAAGCGAGTTGTACTTAAAGCGAGGCCTGCCTGTTCTTCATCTGATCTTGTGTGATGCCATTTGTTTACATCGTTTCTGAAGACCGGAATCAAGTTCACCGTCAATGAATTTGCTACTTAGTATACTTTTCTATCTATTTACTTTGATTATCTATATTCACCATTTAATCAACAGAAAACTATTTTTGTTTGATAGCAAGCACATAGTACCTATATTAATATTCTTCATAGGATTACAAATGAGGAGTGTTAGAATAACATTTGAATATTTTATGAATAATAATTTGATTTATTTTGTGTAAAGTGGATACGATAGTTTGTGATATTAGAACACCTTTTCTTCTAAATTTTACATTCGTTTTGTTCAAATAAACAGTCTCAAGTATTATTCTCAACATCAAGCTAGAACACTGCATGAATCTAACACCTCCATCCCAATCTCAATGTATTACTTCTTGCCCTAAACAATAAGGCAGACTCCCAGGTATTGTCATAGCAACTTCCATTTCCAAATCTTTCTCTAACTCTATATACATTTAGAGAGCTTCTTGACCTGATCTCCTCTCTCCATATCAACAATTCCCAACTCTCCACCACCCTACCAATCTCCCCAAAATCACCACCATCCAAATCATCCAAACCCCACCACAAGCTCACCAAACACTCCCGACCCTCCTACTCCACCATAGTGCCCCTACCCACATTATTCTTAATACGTTCAATAAATCTTCTACCTATCCTATTTTCAGTTTGCATCCTATGTTTCGCAAATTTTAACTTAAAGGTCATCTCCAGGCTCCGGGAAAAAAATGAGTTTATAACATAATATTATAGAACTAAGATCTACGATCATTATTCTGCAAACCGCATACAATTCGGTTCAGTATATATTTTATAATTTTGTTTTTAAAGTTTTTTAATACTTTGTGAGCAACAATTGAGCGAATCACTAACCTGATGCTCAAGAAGAAGATTGTACACTCTTTGTTTTGATTACAAATTTGAATTTTATAAACAAAACATGCGTTTTCGGCCTTTATTTTAGATATTAATTGTTCCCGAAAGTATATAAACGTTTCTATTATAAGTTCATTCAATTTTATACCTTTACACGAACATTAAATGGATTTATTAAACCTAATACCTAGTTGGCAATCAAAACAAATGGTGTACATTCTTTTTCTTCAGCCTGAAAATTTCTTAAATTTGTAAGTCGGAAGTAAAATAGGTTTCGTAGAGTTTTGATTATAAAAATCTTTAAAAGCATATAAAATTAAAAATATGCTACCAAATTCGATGCGGTTGCAGCAAAATGATAAGAAACATCAGCCTCGTTGAATAAGGCAATAAAAATATTTGCTTGGAGGGGACCTTTAAGCTTTCTATCCCTGTCCTCCACCGAAGAACAACCTTTAGAGGTCCTCTCCCGGTCAGGCGCGTATACAAGGGGGGGGGGGGTATTTGGGGCAGATGCCCCCCCCCCCTCCACTTGAGGTATGAACTTTTTAAAAATAAATCTACGGATTAATAAAAATTTATGGATTAATCCTCCAAATTGAAGAAATGTCAATTATTTGATTATTTTTAATTGCTTTTGACATGCTTGAACTCTGTATTCTATCAAAATCGTCATTTTTAAATTGCGAAATGGAAGAAATTAAATTGCTTCAAGTCGTATTATGTATAAGCCATTTTGTCCATAGAAGGTGGATTTCTATCACCCAATTAAGCATTGTTCTTCGATTTAAAAATGTTTTTGAATTTGTAAAGAAATGCATCGTCCTGTCCTCTGTACACAGAGAAAAAAGTTTACTCATATCTAATGGGTCATCAATTTATACTTTGAATCAATTTATTACGTGAGTTGGTTGGACTTTATTCATGTTTTCACGTGTGTTAAAACAACTATGATGTGGTGTGTCATCAAACATTAGTTAATTCAATTCATTTTATAGATTGAATCAACTTACTGTGAGAGTTGAAAGTTACTTTTTTGAGAATTTTAATGTATGTTGAAACAACTATGACAGAGTGTATTATAGGAATTCACAACGACAGTTAATCCAATGTATCTGGTGTATAAAATAACTTACTATGCGAGTTGGCGCAACTTTTTTTAAGTTTAGGAGTGAGTCAAAACGACTGTTTTGTTTTAACCAGCGTCAATTTAAGTACTTTTAAGAAGTACCTGCAACTCACCACGTAGGTAGGCGCAAAAATAACCCATTCATATGAGTCAAAACAAATCAAATTTGATTTGATTCAACTAATCCTTTCTCTGTGTGTAGTTTGCTAAAAACACCTTCTTCAACAGTACGCCGAAAATTCATGCTTGCCCAAGGTAAATGGAAGGATGGCTGAATCTTACTACTTGAAAAAGTTCACAAGAGTTCGTGGTCTATTCAATGAAACTGGTTCTATTCACAAGAAAAAGCAAATGAAAACAAAACCAAAAAAACACAAACTGCGATTCAGGAGGTGAAGAGTTTCTTTGAAGAAACCACTAGTTTTTCTCTCAGAAAAACTTTTCATCAGATTTCATCCACACCAAAACCACGTGGTAGAAGATCGTCATATATTCATTTAGTTTCCATTTTTATCATTGAACTTCAGTTCGACCATTAACGAAAATCACATAAATAGCAGTTTTGTGAGTAGATTGTGCAGCAACCATCCAACATTGCCAATTGAATTGTTTGGACAGACGAGAAGTTAATTTGCCTCCATCAAAAACACATCGAAAAAATACGAATGAAAATCCTCGTAAATATCTAGAAAACAAGTGATAGGTATGATGCTAAGGTAATGATCTTCGTTGCAATTATTAATGGAAAGGTTCCAATTGTTCAAGCATTCCTTAACGAATATGGCAATTTGTTACCAGTTATTGGTTTTCAAAATTCTGATAGCTCCAGCACATTATTTGGCCAAGTCTGCAACTTCTTCACTGTGGTGGATGCAAGACCACATTGCACAAATGCAGCTCTAGAATTTAAGGAAAAGTTTCGAGGTCGAGTGATTAGCAGAAGTATGGAAATAAAATTCCTGGTCAGCACACAGTCCAGATCTCAACTCTTTGGACAAACTCAAGTTTATAAGTTTATATATATATAAAAACAGATCCCAATGAGTCTCTTATATCGGGTGACCAATAAAAAACTGGTCGAAAGTAAATACTTATAACTTCAAAAGTAATTGGTTTAGAAAGGTATAACAAAAATCAAATAAAAGAGTGTATTCTCAAGTTTTATTCGGTTTATAACAAAAGTTCGAAATCCTTACCGCTGTGCTTAATACAGAGATTAATCCTTTTTTTTTTAAATTAGCGATTACTGCAACTAATGTATTTTGATTACTTCACGTATCTCTTTCTTCAAGTCTTCCATCATGTTTGGTTTCAATTTAAATACCTTTTCTTTAACATTTATCAGAGATAAAATCCAAAGGTGAAAGGTCCAGGGACTTAGTTGGACAGAGAAAACGGTTCGGTGCGAAATAATTTTGTCCTCGAAGTGACTTTTCAATCAGTCTACTGCAGACAAGAATGTGTATGCAGTTGCAGTGTCATAATGGAACCAAAAGTCAAGATGATTGTCGTCAGTCATTACAGTATTTAACATTTCAATGTATCCGTCGGTGTTTACAGAACAAACATTTTCAGTCTCTACATCTTTAAAAAATATGGACCATGTATGGTTTATGCGAACTCAAACCGCACCGAACTGTCACTTTCGCCGAGTGCAATGGTTTCTCAAACAATTCATTTCTAGTCCATTTATTGAACAAATTCTTAACCATTTCAATTTTTATATCCTTGTTGTATTGAATGGCATATTTTCTCTTAACTTTAGTTGCAGAACTGCTTAAATGATAATGTTTAGAAATGAAAACACGCTATTCAATAGTTAGTTGCATAATGATTCATGAGGGTTGATTAAAATGTGTTGACGAAATAACCATTATGTTTAATTAAGGTACCTGTATCCCTGTATAGTTTTCAATATCTTTGATATCAAAGAAAACTTGAAAATATACTCTTTTATGTGATATTTGTTTCATCTTTCTACACAAATTACTTTTTGAGTTATAAGCATTTACTTTCGACCAGTTTTTTATTGGTCACCTGGTACAATGTGCTGAAATCTCCGCTCAAAAATATAACAATGAGACTATCAAGAAAGTATGCTGGCTATGCAAGAATGTTCTGAAGCGTGCATCGTTCTGTCTTCACATCGGAGGGGGTCATTTTTAACAACTTTTGTAGGACCTCAGGAGATGTGCCTCATATGATATAAGACAATAAATGCTTAATAATAATAAAAATTCTTTCTTTTCCTTTAAAGTGATGCATCTATAATGGTATTTGACATATTTTTAAGTGCTTCTAATTCGCAATTAAAAAATTACGTTATCTGATGAACACAGTGTAGCAGTATGGTTTTGATTATTTTTGATGCAGCCAATTATTGAATATTATGGTGAAGTTAATAACTATCAGTCTATTAGACTTGATATACAGCTTATGGACTATAAAATTCATCCACTGACGCACTGTGTTCCATCAGAAACGACATTTTCAAATTGCGAATTAGAAGCACTTCTAATGCATCAATTGTCATCATAGATACACCACGTTGATGGAAAAGAAAGTATTATTATTAAACATTTATTGTTCCATATATATGGCTATATCATATGACCTTCCATCTTTACTTGCCCTATCTTCATTTCTTCAAAATTACTATCCCCCACATTCTTTTATCCCATCTTCTCTTCCTCCACATCCACTTCCCCCCATTTCATTTCCCCCACTTTCAATTGCCTCACATTTTACTAAATAGTAAAAGCACACAATGAAAATAAGAGGTTGAAAATATAAAAGATATTAATAGTATGTTTAGTTTGTGGTATCATGCATACCGAAGTTGCTTATATCTAATTACTGAAAGCGTAACGGACGGAAGGAACACGTAGAATTATAATATGATAAAAATACTAATACATTATCAGGTGGGAGAGGTGTAGGTGGGGAAAGTGTAGATAGGGGAAGTAAAAATGAGGGAAGTGAATTTATGGCAAGTGTAGATGGTGGAAGTGTATTTGGTGATGAGTAGATGGTGGAAATGTTGATGGTGGAAGTGTAGATGGTTGAAATGTAGGTGGTGAAAGTGTACTTGGAGGAAGTGAAGGCGGGGGGAAAGTAGGTGGAAGAAGTGAAGGTGGGTGGAATATAGGTGGGGGAAATGTAGATTGAGGAAGTGAAGGTGAGTGAAATGTAGGTGTGTGATATGTAGGTGGAGGAAGTGAAGGTGGGTGAAATATAGGTGGGGAAATGTAGGTGGAGGAAGTGAAGGTGAGTGAAATGTAGGTGGAGTAAGTGAAGTTGAGTGAAATGTAGGTGGGTGATATGTAGGTGGAGATAGTGAAGGTGGGTGAAATGTAGGCGGAGGAAGTGAAGAGTGGGGGGGGGTGGGGCTGGAGGAACTGTGAAGCTAAAATCCAACTTGGTTTAGAAAAAATGTTGTATGGTGATAAACTGATAATATCCATCAGTCGGTCTGTCACAAAATAAGTTTAACAGACACTCTATCAATTGGACCTCATAAATTGTTGGTGTAAACCAATTTAATATCTCCAATAAATTATTTATAAGGGATAATCTATAAATACTATTATAAAATAAGCCGTATCAGTCGGTCCGTCACAAAACGGGTTAAACACACAATATATCAATAGCACCTCTTAAAGTTGGTGTAAATTGAGAACCTGATGTGACCAAGATTACAAATACAAAGAATATTATTTTCAGAAGCATGTCACTAAACACATTTACTGCGTTTTATATGCTTTCTGTCTAAATGGGAGTTTTTTTTATAATCAGTTCTATCTAAACATTCTTGTGATTCTCATCCCGCGTAATTAGCACGGGTCTTGCTAGTTTTAATAATTATGATAATTTTTCTTTTTAGGTAACTGCGATACAAAACAAACAATATAGACGAGATATGATATTGTCACAATGCATTAAAGTAAAAAAATAAACATATATTAATTGCTTATTTTTACTTTATATTCAAATAAGTTTGGTAGGATGTAGATTATATAACGATATTTTCTTGAAGTATTTCCATAATAAGGCTTTGCATATGTAAATGGTATATAAATATTTAATAAAATAAAATACTATATATATTTGGTATCTCGTAAACCTGTTTGTATCTTTTATATTTGCTAATAAATTCTAAATAGATCGCACGCCAAACCAGTAAATGATGATCAGATCGCATAGCAAACTAGCACTGTGCTGGTACAGCAATTAGTATAATTCATTTATTTTAATATCTTCCGTTCAAAACCATTGGCACCGTTTTTGGCACTTAATTCTTGAGAACTCTTGGTGTGGAAAACGGAAACATCTTTGTTGTCTGAACGCACAGAGCTCATTCCTTTGATCGAAACTAGTAGAGTAGGGCACTGAGATTCCGTTAGTGCGAGAAGTGATTTTAGATATTTGTATCTTTGGCTATGTGCTATCTTTGGCTATGTGATATCTTTGGCTATGTGCTATCTTTGGCTATGTGCTATCTTTGGCTATGTGCTATCTTTGGCTATGTGCTATCTTTGGCTATGTGCTATCTTTGGCTATGTGCTATCTTTGGCTATGTGCTATCTTTGGCTATGTGCTATCTTTGGCTATCTGCTATCTTTGGCTATGTGCTATCTTTGGCTATGTGCTATCTTTGGCTATGTGCTATCTTTGGCTATGTGCTATCTTTGGCTATGTGCTATCTTTGGCTATGTGCTATCTTTGGCTATGTGCTATCCCTTGCTGTGTGCTATCCCTTGCTGTGTGCTATCCCTTGCTGTGTGCTATCCCTTGCTGTGTGCTATCCCTTGCTGTGTGCTATCCCTTGCTGTGTGCTATCCCTTGCTATGTGCTATCCCTTGCTATGTGCTATCCCTTGCTATGTGCTATCCCTTGCTATGTGCTATCCCTTGCTATGTGCTATCCCTTTCTATGTGCTATCCCTTGCTATGTGCTATCCCTTGTTATGTGCTATCCCTTGTTATGTGCTATCCCTTGTTATGTGCTATCCCTTGTTATGTGCTATCCCTTGTTATGTGCTATCCCTTGTTATGTGCTATCCCTTGTTATGTGCTATCCCTTGTTATGTGCTATCCCTTGTTATGTGCTATCCTTTCAAGTCCGTCCATTGTTATAAATCTCCTTATGTTACAGAACTGAATTTAATTGGTATCGTAGTTACATTAGAAAACTTTTTGTCTAACTCCGAATTCAAGTCAACTTACGTTGACTAAGCCAAACTCACTGTAAGTTTTAGGTTCTTCTGATATCAGCTGTCATGATATATGCAATATATTATGTATACATGTCGCAATATGAATGTCATCCCCATGTTAAAAATTATTTCTTGTGTCCATCTTCAGAATACAAAATTCACAAACCCAGTCTATCGACGCTGTGTTTAATCCCTAACGTACCAGGACAAGCACCGAATAATGTCCTGTAGCAATCTGAGATATGAAACACCATTAACCGATGACAAGTTGCCATCATCATCAAGGAATGCATGAAAGTTTAGATTCATTCAATTAATAATGACAACAAAGATATTACCTTAGCATCATATCAATCATTTATACCGTTAATATTTCAGGGATTTTCATTAGTGTACCTGATGATCCTCCACAACGGAGTATGGTCGGTGAAATCTGCTGAGAAACTGGGGGTTCTGGAGGGTTCTTCTTAGAAACTCTTCACCTCCTGAATCACTGTTTCTGTTCTATTTGGTTTTGTTATCATTTGCTTTTCTTGTGAATAGAACCAGTTTCATTGAATAGATCACGAACTCTTGTGAACTTTTTCAGGTGGTGAGATTTAGCCGCCCTTCAACTTGTCATGGAGTGAAGCATGAATTTTCGACATAATGTTGAAGAAGAAGGTGTTTTGGCAAAATACAGAATACAGGACGATGCATTTCTTCTCAAATTCAAAAACATTTTTATGGTTTAAGAAAAATGCTAATATTAATAGGATAGAATTCATTCTTTATACTATATGAACATAATGACGTCCTCCCATTTCGCAATTTAAAAAATGACGCTTCTGACGGAACACAGTGTAAGCATGTTCAAAGCAATTAAAATAATCAAATAACTGACCAGTCTGCGGAATTATCCGTAGATTTTTTTAGAAACGTTAATTTTTTGAAAAGTGCCCCCCCTTGACCGAATCCTAGATACGCCCCTTCTCCCGGTTCCCTTGAAAAAAAAGAGTTTATTGTATAAAGCTATAGAACTAAGGTCTCATTTGATTCTATTTGGATCCATCGGGTTCCATTTGTTGGCATTCGGTAAATAGTTCTACCGAAAATCGTTGCCTGTGCCCTGTAAACACTGTCTCAATCATTGATAAATTTATACAATCTCTATGTTCAATAAATCGCTACAATGTATCGTAGCGTTTAAACTGGCCTTTGCCATATCATTTATGTTAGGTACTGACTTACTGTATCCTAGTCTGAACGGGCCTCAAATTCGTGTTCGATAAACATCGTACATGTTCGATACATGTACTGGTACAAGTCTAGTTGCTCTCTCCCCGAGTCTCCTTGTTCACTCGCAGGCCAAACCGCAGTGCTTATCGGTAAGTAGGTAACTAAGGGCGCTAATGTCATATAGAGTCGTTGACTGTTAATAGGTACCGTTGCTATTTTACTAGCTATAATATGTATAGTTACTATAGTATATAGCTAATATAACTATATACAACAGTATATAAAACCTTGTTAACACTTAACGGTAATACCTACCGCAGCTTCCATGTTGTGCTACGCACTACGCAGCTACAGTTGGCTTGGGTACACTTTACACATAACTCATAAGTTGCTGATAAGGAATTATAGCCTTCAATTAGGTACCTATCTTAAGTTTATTTTCTCTAACTACGTTAGGTACTGTCATTACTTTAACCTAACCTTAGGTTGAATTTATTTTTATATTACTCTGCCAGGTCTGACTCAGTCTGAATTCCTATTGGTCCGCTTACCAGGTTAGGTACCTAACCACTGGCGGGCAGTGAGGCTAACCTGATTAGTGATTGTCACGGTATGCCTCAGCCTATGCTACCGATGTCCCATGTATAAGAGTCAGTGTCAGTTAAAGCCAATTAATTGGATTTAATTTCTAATGGTCAAAACTTTTATATGTGAATAATATGTCTAGGCCATTCTTCAGAACATGGGACATTTTCCAGTCTGCAGAATGAGTCTCTTCTCCCGCAGAGTCTACCAGTCTGCAGAACGTCTCTCTTCTCCCGCAGAGATTTTAATTTGAGAGACTGTTCTCCATGTTTTAAAGTGTGGACAAAGTCGCCAGTATATTGGCGACTTTTGAGAGGTTAAATAAGTTGAAAAACATGTAAATAACAAGAAAATCACTCACAAAATAGTCTAAGGAGATGCACATGCATCAGACATGAATCATAAGGATGTTTTCAAGTGTAAAATAGTCACTAGGAAGTCAAATTACTCCTTTGAAGTACCTTAAATGTGGCGACCTGGATCTATTTTCTCACTAAACTGGCGACTTTCCTGCCACACTTTGAAACATGGACTGTTCTCTCTCTGACTCTCAGTAGCAGATTCCAGTCTGTATTTGGTGCAAAAAATTCCACCCACGACTTTTTCAAAAAGCTGAAAAAATCCACCATAAATTTCCAGTAATTTGGCTGATCCACCAACATTTTACCCATTTTTCCATCGAAAATTAATGGTAACATTACTAACATAGGAATAAATAGCTAAAAATCCACTGACTTTGCCAGAATATTATTTTCAATGGAGAAAAATTTACCACAAAATATAGACTGGATTATATGGCTGGCGATGTTGATATGAACTATATCCCCTTCGCCCCGCATATATCCACTTCAGGGAGACCAGTCTGCAAAAGGTGCATCAAGTTGTGAAGTTACAGGGCGGCACAAAAAAACCATTACCCAATTTTGATGGCTGTAATTCTAAAACTAATAAACTTACAAAGAATTTGTACCTAAATCACATTTTTTCTATCTCTGTGACTCTGTATAAAATTTAAGATGAATCAAAACCACAGTTTTCTTTAAGTTTTATTTTTAGTGATCGAAACTAAAAATCTGTTGTCGCACTTTCAGTAAAATACTTATTTCATAGTTCAAATTGTTTAAGTAGCACTCACAGAAAATTTTGCAAATCACTGCTGTAAAAACTGGTTAGATCTTAGATGTTTCTAATTTTACTTTCAACAAAATTGTAACTTGGGATTTGAAGTGACATCCTTACCAAGTAATAAAGCATGTCCAAACTCGCCATTTTAATGGGGAGTTTGTGACAGTTATTTTGAGCCCTTCAATTGCAAATGGCGAGTTTTATCTATTTTTCTCATATGCTACAATGTTATTTTGGAGAGAATTTATGAAAATTTGATCATTTTGGAGAGAATTTGTTGAATTTTGGAGAGAGCTTGAGAGACAAATGGCGAATTTATGAGACATACTATTTTACTTGGTATCCTTACAAGCCAAGTAATAAAGCATGTCCAAACTCGCCATTTTAATGGCGAGTTTGTGACAGTTATTTTGAGCCCTTCAAATGCAAATGGCGAGTTTTATCTATTTTTCTCCTATGCTACAATGTTATTTTGGAGAGAATTTATGAAAATTTGATCATTTTGGTCCTTTGGAGAGAATTTGTTGAATTTTGGAGAGAGCTGGAGAGAC
>CANNZV010004483.1:0-40331 GCA_947561585.1 Caprella mutica | reverse complement strand
GTTGTTAAATGTAACTAAATGGTTGTTATTTGTAACTAAATAGTTGTTTTTTGTAACTAAATAGTTGTATTGTAACTAATAGTGTTATTGTACTAAATAGTTGTTATTTGTAACTAAATAGTTGTTATTTGTAACTAAATAGTTGTTATTTGTAACTAAATAGTTGTTATTTGTAACTAAATAGTTGTTATTTGTAACTAAATAGTTGTTTTTTTTAACTAAATAGTTGTTATTTGTAACTAAATGGTTGTTATTTGTAACTAAATAGTTGTTATTTGTAACTAAATAGTTGTTATTTGTAACTAAATAGTTGTTATTTGTAACTAAATAGTTGTTATTTGTAACTAAATAGTTGTTATTTGTAACTAAATGGTTGTTATTTGTAACTAAATGGTTGTTATTTGTAACTAAATGGTTGTTATTTGTAACTAAATAGTTGTTATTTGTAACTAAATAGTTGTTATTTGTAACTAAATAGTTGTTATTTGTAACTAAATGGTTGTTATTTGTAACTAAATAGTTGTTATTTGTAACTAAATAGTTGTTATTTGTAACTAAATAGTTGTTATTTGTAACTAAATAGTTGTTATTTGTAACTACATAGTTGTTATTTGTAACTAAATAGTTGTTATTTGTAACTAAATAATTGTTATTTGTAACTAAATGGTTGTTATTTGTAACTAAATAGTTGTTATTTGTAACTAAATAGTTGTTATTTGTAACTAAATGGTTGTTATTTGTAACTAAATGGTTGTTATTTGTAACTAAAGAGTTGTTATTTGTAACTAAATGGTTGATATTTGTAACTAAATTGTTGTTATTTGTAACTAAATGGTTGTTATTTGTAACTAAATAGTTGTTATTTGTAACTAAATAGTTGTTATTTGTAACTAAATAGTTGTTATTTGTAATTAAATAGTTGTTATTTGTAACTAAATAGTTGTTATTTGTAACTAAATAGTTGTTATTTGTAACTAAATGGTTGTTATTTGTAACTAAATAGTTGTTATTTGTAACTAAATAGTTGTTATTTGTAACTAAATAGTTGTTATTTGTAACTAAATAGTTGTTATTTGTAACTAAATGGTTGTTATTTGTAACTAAATAGTTGTTATTTGTAACTAAATAGCTGTTATTTGTAACTAAATAGTTGTTATTTGTAACTAAATAGTTGTTATTTGTAACTAAATAGTTGTTATTTGTAACTAAATAGTTGTTATTTGTAACTAAATGGTTGTTATTTGTAACTAAATAGTTGTTATTTGTAACTTAATAGTTGTTATTTGTAACTAAATAGTTGTTATTTGTAACTAAATAGTTGTTATTTGTAACTAAATAGTTGTTATTTGTAACTAAATAGTTGTTATTTGTAACTAAATAGTTGTTATTTGTAACTAAATAGTTGTTATTTGTAACTAAATGGTTGTTATTTGTAACTAAATAGTTGTTATTTGTAACTAAATAGTTGTTATTTGTAACTAAATAGTTGTTATTTGTAACTAAATAGTTGTTATTTGTAACTAAATGGTTGTTATTTGTAACTAAATGGTTGTTATTTGTAACTAAATGGTTGTTATTTGTAACTAAATGGTTGTTATTTGTAACTAAATAGTTGTTATTTGTAACTAAATAGTTGTTATTTGTTACTAAATGGTTGTTATTTGTAACTAAATGGTTGTTATTTGTAACTAAATGGTTGTTATTTGTAACTAAATGGTTGTTATTTGTAACTAAATGGTTGTTATTTGTAACTAAATAGTTGTTATTTGTAACTAAATAGTTGTTATTTGTAACTGAATAGTTGTTATTTGTAACTAAATAGTTGTTATTTGTAACTAAATAGTTGTTATTTGTAACTAAATAGTTGTTATTTGTAACTAAATAGTTGTTATTTGTAACTAAATAGTTGTTATTTGTAACTAAATAGTTGTTATTTGTAACTAAATAGTTGTTATTTGTAACTAAATAGTTGTTATTTGTAACTAAATGGTTGTTATTTGTAACTAAATAGTTGTTATTTGTAACTAAATAGTTGTTATTTGTAACTAAATAGTTGTTATTTGTAACTAATAGTTGTTATTTGTAACTAAATAGTTGTTATTTGTAACTAAATAGTTGTTATTTGTAACTAAATAGTTGTTATTTGTAACTAAATAGTTGTTATTTGTAACTAAATAGTTGTTATTTGTAACTAAATAGTTGTTATTTGTAACTAAATAGTTGTTATTTGTAACTAAATAGTTGTTATTTGTAACTAAATAGTTGTTATTTGTAACTAAATAGTTGTTATTTGTAACTAAATAGTTGTTATTTATAACTAAATGGTTGTTATTTGTAACTAAATGGTTGTTATTTGTAACTAAATGGTTGTTATTTGTAACTAAATAGTTGTTATTTGTA
The DNA here is from genome assembly GCA_947561585.1 of Caprella mutica. Taxonomy (NCBI): domain Eukaryota; kingdom Metazoa; phylum Arthropoda; class Malacostraca; order Amphipoda; family Caprellidae; genus Caprella; species Caprella mutica. The sequence goes on along the minus strand of CANNZV010004483.1, from coordinate 37,931 downwards.
ACTAAATAGTTGTTATTTGTAACTAAATAGTTGTTATTTGTAACTAAATGGTTGTTATTTGTAACTAAATAGTTGTTATTTGTAACTAAATAGTAGTTATTTGTAACTAAATAGTTGTTATTTGTAACTAAATAGTTGTTATTTGTAACTAAATAGTTGTTATTTGTAACTAAATAGTTGTTATTTGTAACTAAATAGTTGTTATTTGTAACTAAATGGTTGTTATTTGTAACTAAATAGTTGTTATTTGTAACTAAATAGTTGTTATTTGTAACTAAATAGTTGTTATTTGTAACTAAATAGTTGTTATTAGTAACTAAATAGTTGTTATTTGTAACTAAATAGTTGTTATTTGTAACTAAATAGTTGTTATTTGTAACTAAATAGTTGTTATTTGTAACTAAATAGTTGTTATTTGTAACTAAATAGTTGTTATTTGTAACTAAATAGTTGTTATTTGTAACTAAATAGTTGTTATTTGTAACTAAATAGTTGTTATTTGTAACTAAATAGTTGTTATTTGTAACTAAATAGTTGTTATTTGTAACTAAATGGTTGTTATTTGTAACTAAATAGTTGTTATTTGTAACTAAATAGTTGTTATTTGTAACTAAATAGTTGTTATTTGTAACTAAATAGTTGTTATTTGTAACTAAATAGTTGTTATTTGTAACTAAATAGTTGTTATTTGTAATTAAATAGTTGTTATTTGTAATTAAATAGTTGTTATTTGTAACTAAATAGTTGTTATTTGTAACAAAATGGTTGTTATTTGTAACTAAATAGTTGTTATTTGTAACTAAATAGTTGTTATTTGTAACTAAATGGTTGTTATTTGTAACTAAATAGTTGTTTTTTGTAACTAAATAGTTGTTATTTGTAACTAAATAGTTGTTATTTGTAACTAAATAGTTGTTATTTGTAACTAAATAGTTGTTATTTGTAACTAAATAGTTGTTATTTGTAACTAAATAGTTGTTATTTGTAACTAACTAGTTGTTATTTGTAACTAAATAGTTGTTTTTTTTAACTAAATAGTTGTTATTTGTAACTAAATGGTTGTTATTTGTAACTAAATAGTTGTTATTTGTAACTAAATAGTTGTTATTTGTAACTAAATAGTTGTTATTTGTAACTAAATAGTTGTTATTTGTAACTAAATAGTTGTTATTTGTAACTAATTGGTTGTTATTTGTAACTAAATGGTTGTTATTTGTAACTAAATGGTTGTTATTTGTAACTAAATAGTTGTTATTTGTAACTAAATAGTTGTTATTTGTAACTAAATAGTTGTTATTTGTAACTAAATGGTTGTTATTTGTAACTAAATAGTTGTTATTTGTAACTAAATAGTTGTTATTTGTAACTAAATAGTTGTTATTTGTAACTAAATAGTTGTTATTTGTAACTACATAGTTGTTATTTGTAACTAAATAGTTGTTATTTGTAACTAAATAGTTGTTATTTGTAACTAAATGGTTGTTATTTGTAACTAAATAGTTGTTATTTGTAACTAAATAGTTGTTATTTGTAACTAAATGGTTGTTATTTGTAACTAAATGGTTGTTATTTGTAACTAAATAGTTGTTATTTGTAACTAAATGGTTGTTATTTGTAACTAAATAGTTGTTATTTGTAACTAAATAGTTGTTATTTGTAACTAAATAGTTGTTATTTGTAACTACATAGTTGTTATTTGTAACTAAATAGCTATAATTCATAAATAAATAGGTAGTACCTATTCCTTACTGAATGATAATGTGTCAGTGATTTCAAATTCCTATTTTTATTCTACAGGATGACTCAGCACATTCCTATCCGCACCTCTACAATCGATGATTCGATAGTATATTAATACCTAACCTAGTTACGAAGAAACTATACCTATATTATGTATTAAAAGAGTTGAAAAAATATATATATATTTGAAAACTGTTTATCAACAGATCATCAAACTCAAACCATATCATCAAACATTTTCAGTGTTCGCGTCCACACGCTCATATAATGTTTGACAAACATAATTTGTGATATTTAGGTATAGCAAATTAATTATAGGTAGGTACTGTATTTAAATTAGTCAATAAATTACGCATATGCATACTTGTACTGAAAACTTACAAATAAATACCTTCAAATAATATATACAATTACTAATTTATATTCCTACTGTCCAACGAAGTGTTTGACAGTGTACACAGGGCTTGAGATTGACATATTGTTCATCAGTTTTGTGTTTTTAGTACGACTGCCTCGTACCCGATGACGCTAAGCCAGTTTTTAGAGTGTGTCACTCGTGAGAATAGCAATGGTACAGCATATGTTTGGTGGGGAAAGTAAACCCTTAAAGTATATGTGTGTCAACACATTAAAATGTTGAATGGGAAACTATTTTGTGAGTTGTTTGATAACTCATTGAAATCATACATTTAAAAGCCCTTTCCAACCATTTCTTTATTGCTTTAATCAATGAGGCTAATGTTCCCTATCATTTTGCTGCACACCCATCAGATCGTATGTTCATAAAAAAATTATAATCAAAACTCTACAATTCCTGTTTACTTCCGATTTGCTAATTTTCAGCGCAAAGAAAAAGAATGTACACGGTTTGTTTTGAATGTCAACTAGGTAGGTATCATCAATTCAATATTAAATATTCCTGTAAAGGTATAAAAATGAAGAAAGTTATTATAAAAACGTTTTTATACTTCAGAAAACAATTTATATCTTAAACGAAAGCAGATCGTGCAATGTTTGTGTATAAAATTACATTTTGAAAATAAGAGTGTACAATCTCTTTCTTCGGCGTCAGGTTATTGTTTCGTACAATTGTTGCACATGTACAGAATATTAAAACAATAAAAATCATTAAAAAAATATACTGAACCGAATTGTATGCGGGTTACAGAATACTGATCCTTGACCATATAGTTCTACATAAATTAATATGAAATATAAACCTATATGTACCTATTTCTATCCTGGAGCCTGGAGAGGACCTTTGTATTGTATTATCAATTTGTAATTACTGTAAATAGATATTGTATTAATGTTCACTCTATGAGTTCATCGCTAGTGGAATGTTATTTGTATTGACTGTAAACAGACTCTATATGTGTGACATCACAATAAGTGCATTGTTCTATGTAAATTGCTCGGAAAACAATTGCTTAAAATGAAAAATTGTCTGAACGAACAATTGACCGAATGATCAATTTCTCGAATATTCAATTGGTGAAGTAAATTGTATTATACATACCCATGGTGTTGGTGCACCAGTTTTTATTCAAACAACACAAAGTGAAACAATTTATTCAAGAAAAAATAGTAATGGTAAACAGTAAACAATCATCAATATCCAAAAATATCATAGAAAACTTCTGTACTCAAGGCCCCATTCAAGCACAATTAAGTTGGCTTTTTGGGCAACCTATATAAAGTTAAAACAAAGGTAATTCATAGTATAACCTTTCAGTGTAAATAAATATACAAAACATGTTCAGTTCGGGAAAAAATAGTATACAATGATCACAGTTCAGAAAACTCAACTATACAAGTACAGAACATAAATTAAAAAAATAACAATTGCAAGATAAATTTATTAATCTTCAGTAGGTACAACACTTTGCTAGATAGAGACAACTACACGCGATTATCAGGCAAGACACCGCTCAGTTACAAAAGACTAATCTTGCAGCCATCCACCAAATGCTGAACGAGGTAATGTTTAAAGCGTAACAGTGTATAGTAGACTTTATAAATTCAGGTAAGATATGCAAGATTGGCTTTTACTTTTCTGATAAAATTGGATTATTAAGTTTTATCCGTATCTCGTAACATGAGAATAGGTATCAGAATGTGTGTATAGATGATTGAATAAATCAATATCCATAAAGGCTGCTTCACACATCACCGTGAACCGTCCGGGACGTCACCGGTCAGTGAATTTTTATCACTGAGGAGAGCCGGTACTGTGTGAATAGGTCCGTTGAAATTGAAGTAACGATATATTTTTTCACTGACTCTGAATCACTGAGAGGAGAGTGACGGAGACGGACCGGTGACGTGCCGGACGGATCCCAGTGATGTGTGGAGCAGCCTTTATGAATTGCCTTAAAATCTTAAATAGTCTAATGCATAACTGATAAATTGAAAATATCTTTTAAGTTTCAATATTGATAATTGCTTAAAATAACCAGAGGTGTGAGTATTGACTGGAAGAATATAGAACTTATAGAACTAAAAGAAGATTTCTGAATACTATAAATAGATTATCTCAGTTGAAATTAGTTGAGGAATGCCAAACTTCGATGCCGTAAACCAAGTAGAGTATAATAAGAGAAATTGTAGTACTTTTTTCAGGTAAGACAAATTTTTAAGTACCTACACCTAATGACTTGGAAATTTTTCTTAATACATAGTTTATGTGATGACTATAGTTAAGATACTCTTCTAATACCCCAAAATTTAATAGGGTAAACTCGGGATATTACCCCACTTCCGATTTTTTTGATGGGAAGAAAGAGCAGAGATCTACAGTTACATGAATGTACTTAATTTTTCAACATTGATAAGTAATTTATTAGCTGCCAGCCAAGTTTCAACTTTACATTTAGTTCGTTATTGATCAATGGACCAACATCAAGTACACATTGAGGATCAAATTTGAATGAAAGTGTGTTGTCATCAGCAAATAAGGTAAATTTAAATATATTTGAAATCAAAGGGAAGTCATTTATAAATGACCCAGCACACTCCCCAGGGGCACGCAATGTGTAAAGGGTGACCGGTATATTCCACCCCAGTATATTTTACCCCGGTATATTCCACCTCACTATATGGGTTAGGTTTGGATAGCTATAAATAATAACTATTTAAGTAAACTGCATTTTCATGGTTGCTAATTAAACATTTTGTCGGCCAATCACAAGCTGTTTATTTTTCACTACACATGTGATAGAACAGCAGAAAGAAAGGTGTTTTGAACGTTTCTTATCAGTTGAGGTATTTTGATTTGCAATCACAAGCTGATTTTCTCCACTATCGCCAACTCAACAGCGATATTAACTGTAAGATGATGTCATATAGTACTTCTTGTTATTTTTAAATGTATTTTGAATTAGAAATTTTGGCTTCGAGTAAAAGTGGTGTATTATAGTTTTAAACCGAAGGCTTTTTTACACCGGGGTATTTTACATGCTTTTTTGTTTGTTTGACCAGGAGGTTTTTGATATGGAGGTGGAGGTTATTGCAAATGGTTTTAAGACTGGGGAGATTATGGCCTTTTTGTAGATGGAGAAATTTTGACCACAAGAGTGGTCAAAATATAGGAACAAGAACTTATTAACAAAAAGCTAGAAACATTGAATGAGTTGTCTCTGCCAGCCGAACCCCTCCACACCATTTCCAAAAATTGTTGTAAGAGCATATACTGCAGTTTCATGATAACTTGTTAAGAAGGAATTAATATTAACTTGCTCAATAAGTAAACTTTGAAATAAACTGCCACATTATGAATATTTGTATTTTCGTCTATTAGGATAAAATGTCAACTGACTTGAGCTACCTCTAAATATTGTCCAAATGTCTCAGGATATTGTCTGAGTTATTTCTTCATGGCTACACAGTATTTGATAAATGGCCATTTAAAGAAATCGTTGACTTTATATTTTCACCCAAATAAGCATTGTCACAGGGGTGGAATTTACCTAGAACCGAGTAATAGTTAAGAAATATAAATATAATTCACCTATATTTACATATTGTAGGCGATCAACCAAATACGATTCAAGCTAATCAAAATTCAGTCCTCTAAAACCATAGAAATCAAGTTTAGATAGAAGGATAGGGTGATCCACACAAAAATCTAGAAATACTGAAAAAAATAGAGTCCAGTGAATCGTAGATAAATTGTACAAACTTAGGAGTTGCCTGTATAGTAGATCTTACACATGTACATCGATATTGCTGGTCTAACAATAATGAGAATTTATCATTAAATTTAGATAATTTTTTTCAAATTCTTTGCTAAATGTAGATATAATAGGGATCTTTCCCGTTTGCCGACCCCCACCAAATTTAATTTAAATTAATTTTTTCGTACGTACTTTTGTCCATAGAATCTGAAAATCATAACCGTTTTTTGTAGAAACTAATACTTTTTCAGATATCAAGGTTTAAAGTTATTCATTTCCTATGTATTACTGAAGGATTGAGATCTTTGAAAAAACTCGTGTTTTCACGCCTTTCAGCCAATTTTGGTCAGAAATAGCCGTAATTTAGTTTGTTGTATCCGCTAGTTTGTTTTACTCCACACTTCATGGTTTGTTAATGACCTATAGATGGGGAGGGCACAAATATCAGTATTGAAGTAATAAATGGAAAATATAATGGAAACTGGAAATATTCGATATATGTATTTAAGGGGGCGTCTCCCCCTCGACAATGCCAGGTCATTAATCGATCATGAAATGTGCAGTACAACAAACTAGCGGATACAATAAATTCCACTATACAGTTTCATGTACAAAATAAATTATATTTGAGTAATTTCAATGAAAACACCAGTTTTTTTAAAGTTCTCAAACCTTTAATAATACATAGGAAATAAATAACTTTAAACCTTCATATCTCAAAAAGTATTTGTTTCTACAAAAAATCGTGTTGATTTTCGGATTCTTTGGACTAAAGTACGTAAGAAAATTTAGCTTAAATTATATTTGGTGGGGGGTGACCGGTCAATTTGCCGAAAACACATTCGCCGAAAACAAATTCGCCGGACAACACATTCGCCGAACGACACTTTCGCCGAAAAATATTATTATTATTTAAAAAGGTAAACAAATTTATTTCATATGTCAAGATGAACTTACATATAACTATTCCTTTTATAAAATATATTTCGACTTCCTTTTTGTACTCAAATACATTTCTCCATATTGTCAATATTTTATAAAAGGAATAGTTATATTAATATTCTTAAAACCTAGAAATAAATCTGTTTTAACTTTACCTTCAATAGTTGTCGAAATATATAAATTTAAAGTTGGGTAGACTTTTTTGTGGGTCACCCTGTATAGTGAAAGCTTCACGAGCGACTCACAGTAGCAGACTGATTCTACAATGTATATAAAAGGATTAAAGTAAAGTGAGACTAACAAAAATTATTCTTTTTCTTTTGTAACTGCTAATTGTACACAACAAATAGGATTAATATATAGTTAATAACCTGACACGAATAATGCAGCAATAAAATTATATCAGTTAATTAAGTTAACGTAAATTCCATTAAGTTTAACCAATAATTATGTAGAATATTGTAAAGTAATTTATACACTTATATGTTACTAATGTAAGTTCATCTTTATGTAATTTCATCTGTACATATGAGATAAATTTGTTTACCTTTTTAAATAATCATATTTTTCGGCGAATGTGTCGTACGGCGAATGTGTTTCGGCGAATTGACCTAGACCCTTGGTGGGGGTCGTCAAATGGGAAAGATCCTATAATAGAAATGGGTCTATACTTTTCCACTTTTGTCTTCGAACTAGATTTATGTAGGGGAACCACTCTAGCTATTTATATATAGAATCTGGAAAATGCCTTGTGAGATGGATTTATTAAAGATAACTGACAAAACAAAAGATATTACATGACTAATTCTCTTCAACACATTTTTGGTTGACAGACGTTTCGTCGACAAGACGTTTCGTCGACAGGACTTTTCGTCGACAAGACGTTTCGTCGACAAATTTTCGTAAAATGGATATTAACCCAGATAAAATTTAAGAGAGTGTCTTCGATGATTTAAAAGCGTTTATGGCAGAGGTAATAAAACGTAGACGAAACACCGATAAATTGCCGATAAATTCTCATCGGCGATTGACTGTAGAGGATTATCGAATGATCTTCAACGAATCATGGTTGATTCTACTTCCTCGAATTAAAGAGGAGATTTTATCGATGAATCTTCGGCGAGTTATGGAAGACTCATCTTCCCTGAATGACAGCAGGCAGGTCATAGATGTATCTTCGGCGAGTTATGGAAGACTCATCTTCCCTGAATGACAGCAGGCAGGTCATAGATGTATCTTCGGCGAGTTATGGAAGACTCATCTTCCCTGAATTACAGCAGGCAGCTCGTAGATGTATCTTCAGCGAGTTATGGAAGACCCATCTTCCCTGAATTACAGCAGGCAGCTCATAGATGTATCTTCGGCGAGTTATGGAAGACTCATCTTCCCTGAATTACAGCAGGCAGCTCGTAGATGTATCTTCGGCGAGTTATGGAAGACTCATCTTCCCTGAATTACAGCAGGCAGCTCGTAGATGTATCTTCAGCGAGTTATGGAAGACTCATCTTCCCTGAATTACAGCAGGCAGCTCGTAGATGTATCTTCGGCGAGTTATGGAAGACTCATCTTCCCTGAATTACAGCAGGCAGCTCGATAGATGTATCTTCGGCAAGTTATGGAAGACTCATCTTCCCCGAATTATAGCAGGCATGTCTTCGATGATCATCGACGTGTTATGATAGACACATCGTCCCCTAATTATTCCAGGAATGAATTATAGCAGACACGTATTCGTTGAAGATCGCTGAGTTACGACAGACTCATCTTCCTCGAATAATAGCGGACATTTCTTCGATGATCTTCAGTGAATTGTATGAGTTATCATATACATTTAAAGGTGTCCGTGATTCAAAAATTGTAATTATATATTTTCCATCATTTAGAATAGAAAAGAAAATATACAAAAAAAATAATACTCATTCATAAGAACTTTAAAAACACGCGGGTTATCATATTGAATAACTATCAACAAAATCTATCTTCTGCCATGTCCAGGATGGCTCAGTGGATATGTCGCTGGCTTCAATTCTCCATGAGACTACAGTCCCAGGAACGAGTCCCGGCCACACCACTTAATATCTTTCTCCATTTTTCCATTTAATTGTATATAAAAATATGTCACATTAAACTAATCGATGTAAAGCAAAACGTACGTGTGTAACCTACATGATATAAAGTGAAAAATAAAACAAATTTGTAAATCCCTCTCAAAAGATAATTTTTTTTTATTTAACCCTATAAATTGAATAAATCTGCTTAAAATCATGCTTGAATCGCTCATAATATTGAGGTGATTATGTGAAATGTTTTCGTATGAATCTTCCATGAAACGGCTAAAATCGCACTTGAATCATCGTTGATTTAAAGACGGTTACAGTCGATTATGCATGTGCTTCTTGGATGAATCGACGATCATCCTGCCTTATTATATACGAAAAATCTTGGATAAGACGGACACTTCTTCGAATATTTATCGATGATTCATCGTCAATACGCCGATTCATGTTTAGGTACTCTTCCAAAAATCGGCTATAAATCGGCCTTAAAAATCAACTGGAAACACACTCTAATGTTACAAAACATGTACTTTAACAGAATAATGTATCACACGATCAAATTATGAAATAGAATAATGGTAAGGAGGAAAACTATTAAATTATTTCAATCGTTTGTCTACTTTAATACTAAACCAAAACAATTCAAAAATAACAAATTATTTTAAAGTAATTTGAAAAATTGTACATGTAAGACTTAACTAAAAAATATATATCATATATATCGCATCAAATAATGAAATCATTGAAATCTAAATGACTGTAACCACACACAAAGAGCATTCTTAAATTTAATTCTTTGTCTATAAGTTGCCTCGTATTAGTAGTTGCCTCGTATTAGTATCTTGCCGTGATGGTTCGGGTAAATATGACGTTTCGAGTACTTTAATAATATTAATAATAATTTATTAGTTCTGCAATATTATGTAATAAGTACATATTTTTCTTGGAGGATCACAAATTCGAAGATGGGATATCGTTCAATAACTCTGAACTTTTTGTATTTCAAAGCCAACTACTGTTTCAAAGAATCACTTTTTGGTAAAACAATAACCTAAGTATCGATAAACATTCAACGGCGAGTTTTTTATATAAAATCTTGACTTTCAATCAGAATTACCACTCAATTACAGAAAACCCGCAGTAGTCGAACAGTGGACATTTACCAACTGAAAATGACTTGTCAATTACAAATCCGATGATATAAATCTTATATCTTCTATCTATACTATAATAAGAGCCACGTCCGTCTGTCCGTGTGTCACAAAATGGGTTAAAATTATTAATAGTCATTCTATCAACAGCTCTTCATAAAGTTAGTGTAAATAAGAGAAAAATCAAAGTAACAGTAATAGAAAAGGAAAACTAATAATTTGCAGCAGTCTCATTACTACGGGGGTCACACGAAAATTATTAATTGGAAATATAAGTGTTTTGATTCTAAAGAGTAAAAAATATAATTTTTGATAAATTGAACATATTAATATGTATACATATGTATGTATTTGAATATAATCTTAAACCCATTATATTAATTGAGCACTCAATGAATGAAATGAACAACAGGTACTGTTCTAGTTACTATATAGAACAGTACCTGTTATTGAATCTAAATTTTATTCGAATTCAAGTATGTATTATGGTACTAATATTCTGATTAAATAGAAAAATCTTTTAAAAGCCAAAATATGAATTTAAATTTTCAAATAATTAGTGTCAATATTATTGTAGTCCGTAGTCATGATACGGCCACAAATGATTTGTTTTTTTCTTTTAATATGTATTTCTTAATAAAATTGTGACACACGGACAGACGCGGCTCTTATTCTAGTATAAATGAAACGTAAATTATTGAGAGGAAACTATTTCAATTTTTTATAATCACAAACGTAACTCGACCCAAAAACATTAAATTGCTTCAAAATAATTTGTTATTATTAAATAGTTTTGGATTAGTGTCCTTACCATTAATTTGATCGTGTGATACATTCTTCTGTTAAAGTACATGTTTTGTAACATTAGAGTGTGTTAATATCCCCTTTATGAAAATTTGTCGACCAAACGTCTTGTCGACGAAAAGTCCTGTCGACGAAACGTCTTGTCGACGAAACGTCTTGTCGACGAAATGTCTGTCGACGAAACGTCTGTCGGCGAAGCGTCTATCGACGAAAAGTCTGCACACCACATTTTTAGGTACGGAACGTATATCAGCTGATTTGTATTTAGGTAACAAATAGTTTGATCAACATCCGCATTGGTGCTATATAAGAAAACATGAAAGAGTCTTGGTAGCTTCCGGTAGAAGTTCTGACAGACTAAGATTTCATTAACATCTTTACAAGATTCCTTTTACTAAGCAGGGTGAGCCCCCCCCCCCCTCCCTCCGGACTTTCTGAACTAAGCCTAACCTTCGACAAATTGTTCATCCTATCAATAACTGTTCTTTGGATTTACCGGATACCTTGCTGTACATCTCGCTAAGTTGCTAGTGTTCATGCTAAGTGGCTAGTGTTCATGCTAAGTGGCTAGTGTTCACGCTGAGTGGCTAGTGTTCACGCTGAGTGGCTAGTGTTCACGCTGAGTGGCTAGTGTTCACGCTGAGTGGCTAGTGTTCACGCTGAGTGGCTAGTGTTCATGCTAAGTGGCTAGTGGTCACGCTAAGTTGCTAGTGTTCATGCTAAGTGGCTAGTGTTCATGCTAAGTGGCTAGTGTTCACGCTAAGTTGCTAGTGTTCATGCTAAGTTGCTAGTGTTCATGCTAAGTGGCTAGTGTTCATGCTAAGTGGCTAGTGTTCACGCTAAGTTGCTAGTGTTCATGCTAAGTGGCTAGTGTTCATGCTAAGTGGCTAGTGTTCATGCTAAGTGGCTAGTGTTCATGCTAAGTAGCTAGTGTTCATGCTAAGTTGCTAGTGTTCACGCTAAGTTGCTAGTGTTCATGCTAAGTGGCTAGTGTTCATGCTAAGTGGCTAGTGTTCATGCTAAGTGGCTAGTGTTCATGCTAAGTTGCTAGTGTTCATACTAAGTGGCTAGTGTTCACGCTGAGTGGCTAGTGTTCACGCTAAGTTGCTAGTGTTCATGCTAAGTGGCTAGTGTTCACGCTAAGTGGCTAGTGTTCATGCTAAGTGGCTAGTGTTCATGCTAAGTTGCTAGTGTTCATGCTAAGTGGCTAGTGTTCACGCTAAGTGGCTAGTGTTCATGCTAAGTTGCTAGTGTTCATGCTAAGTGGCTAGTGTTCACCCTAAGTGGCTAGTGTTCATGCTAAGTGGCTAGTGTTCATGCTAAGTTGCTAGTGTTCACGCTAAGTTGCTAGTGTTCATGCTAAGTGGCTAGTGTTCATGCTAAGTGGCTAGTGTTCATGCTAAGTGGCTAGTGTTCATGCTAAGTGGCTAGTGTTCATGCTAAGTGGCTAGTGTTCATGCTAAGTGGCTGGTGTTCACGCTAAGTGGCTAGTGTTCATGCTAAGTGGCTAGTGTTCATGCTAAGTGGCTAGTGTTCATGCTAAGTGGCTGGTGTTCACGCTAAGTGGCTAGTGTTCACGCTAAGTTGCTAGTGTTCATGCTAAGTGGCTAGTGTTCACGCTGAGTGGCTAGTGTTCACGCTAAGTTGCTAGTGTTCATGCTAAGTTGCTAGTGTTCACGCTAAGTTGCTAGTGTTCATGCTAAGTGGCTAGTGTTCATGCTAAGTGGCTAGTGTTCATGCTAAGTGGCTAGTGTTCATGCTAAGTTGCTAGTGTTCATACTAAGTGGCTAGTGTTCACGCTGAGTGGCTAGTGTTCACGCTAAGTGGCTAGTGTTCACGCTAAGTGGCTAGTGTTCATGCTAAGTGGCTAGTGTTCATGCTAAGTTGCTAGTGTTCATGCTAAGTGGCTAGTGTTCACGCTAAGTGGCTAGTGTTCATGCTAAGTTGCTAGTGTTCATGCTAAGTGGCTAGTGTTCACGCTAAGTGGCTAGTGTTCATGCTAAGTGGCTAGTGTTCATGCTAAGTTGCTAGTGTTCATGCTAAGTGGCTAGTGTTCACGCTAAGTGGCTAGTGTTCATGCTAAGTGGCTAGTGTTCATGCTAAGTGGCTGGTGTTCACGCTAAGTGGCTAGTGTTCACGCTAAGTTGCTAGTGTTCATGCTAAGTGGCTAGTGTTCACGCTGAGTGGCTAGTGTTCACGCTAAGTTGCTAGTGTTCATGCTAAGTGGCTAGTGTTCACGCTAAGTGGCTAGTGTTCATGCTAAGTGGCTAGTGTTCATGCTAAGTTGCTAGTGTTCATGCTAAGTGGCTAGTGTTCACGCTAAGTGGCTAGTGTTCATGCTAAGTTGCTAGTGTTCATGCTAAGTGGCTAGTGTTCACCCTAAGTGGCTAGTGTTCATGCTAAGTGGCTAGTGTTCATGCTAAGTTGCTAGTGTTCACGCTAAGTTGCTAGTGTTCATGCTAAGTGGCTAGTGTTCATGCTAAGTGGCTAGTGTTCATGCTAAGTGGCTAGTGTTCATGCTAAGTGGCTAGTGTTCATGCTAAGTGGCTAGTGTTCATGCTAAGTGGCTGGTGTTCACGCTAAGTGGCTAGTGTTCATGCTAAGTGGCTAGTGTTCATGCTAAGTGACTGGTGTTCATGCTAAGTGACTAGTGTTCATGCTAAGTGGCCAGTGTTCATGCTAAGTGGCTAGTGTTCATGCTAAGTGGCTAGTGTTCATGCTAAGTGGCTAGTTTTCATGCTAGTTCTTTTCCGTTATTTTCACCATTTGCCGCTAGGGGCGCATCACCACAACTTTTTTACCGATAGTTTAACGACATGTTGGCCTATTTACGCGGGGCAGTTTTACCTATTGATTATTATGTCACTTTCAACATTAACTGTAACTAAGGTAGAGTTGCCAATTATCGGACAGTTCCAAATGTTCGGTCATATAAGAAAAAATAACTATGATGTATTATTTAAAGGTAATTTCAATTGGACACACGTTACTTAAAGGGTTAAAAATGACGGACAATTCTGGATTAAAGAAAAAGGCGGTGGCGTCAAAAAGACGCCTTTTCCCTAAGTTCGTGAGGAAAGTCATCTACCGCGACAAGGAAGATATTCTAGTCAATATTTAACAAAGTCTTCACTAATCTTTCCAAGTCCTCCACAGATGTGCGGGCTTTATTTACATGTATATATGCTTTTAAAATTATAGATCTTAAGAATATCATAGACGAAATGAAATGCTATCGAATACTTTATAATACTCTTTAATTCACTCCGTCTATAATATTTTCATAATCTTTTTCAAATAAAAGCATATTGTCACAACACTGCTGATAACTTTTTAAAAACTCTTTCCAATAATAAACTCAATAAAGTTAACACAACGCTGACGTATTTTATTTTATTTCTTTTATCGATCAAACCTCAATGTTTTCTTACGGAGAGATGAATAAAAAAAACTGTAGGTCATTTGAGAATTTTTTTCTCATATAATCATGCACATTCTGGAATGTGATTACATGTTATACTTAAACAATATCTATGCTATCATTTGGGTGACTATGTGACGATATCGAAATAATGTAGTATGTTATAGGTCTTTTTAAAGCATAAATACATTCTTATCTTTGAAACAAAAAATACCGTTTGAGTTTTAAGTTCTAACCAATATAAGAAGAGGCTGTAGTTCTAAGTTCTAACCAATATAAGAAGAGGCTGTAGTTCTAAGTTCTAACCAATATAAGAAGAGGCTGTAGTTCTAAGTTCTAACCAATATAAGAAGAGTCTGTAGTTCTAAGTTCTAACCAATATAAGAAGAGGCTGTAGTTCTAAGTTCTAACCAATGTAAGAAGAGGCTGTAGTTCTAAGTTCTAACCAATGTAAGAAGAGGCTGTAGTTCTAAGATCTAACCAATATAAGAAGAGGCTGTAGTTCTAAGTTCTAACCAATATAAGAAGAGTCTGTAGTTCTAAGTTCTAACCAATATAAGAAGAGTCTGTAGTTCCGTGAAGAGAGTTCTCATAGCAGGACATGGCAAAGCTGCGCCAGATTTTACAAAAAATGACTACCTAGTCAAGAGACTGGATTTGGCGGCAAAAACTCACACATTCTACCGGATACGCGTACGTATCTGCGAAGGTATCGACTCACACTTTCGATACTCACTTTCAAAATATTCAGTAGTTATTTTAAAAGGATGCAGTGAATATTCATTGCAGTAATCATTGGGGAAAGTAAAATGGATAAATTCCCTCACGACAACAACGCACGAAACCAATTCAGTTTTTAGAAAATTAATCACTAGGTACTCTATTTCTCGGAAATTTTTAAATCTTGTTATTAGGGCGGCAACCTATTGTTATTTTTTTTTTAAATCTAAGAAACTTTTAAAGAATATACCTTTAATTAAGTAAGTTGACTGTGATTTTAAAATACGTTAGATAGAATCTAATTCATCAGTTTACTTTTCTCTAACTGTTTATCTTGAATATGTAAAATAAATGAAATTAAATTATAAATTATATCTTCACTTATTAGTTATTATTTATGGATATAGGACTGAAAGCTGCTTGAAATATATTAAAAATTCAATAATATGATTGAAAGATATTATATTAATTTTATTTATCAATTAACTTATCGAATATAATCAATTAATAACCTTTTTTACTCAATAAAACCCTAGGGGCTCTCTCCTGAAGCTGTCTGTGGTGAATGAAAGAGAAGGGGGGTGGCGTCCCTTGGACCCTAAACTGTTGTAATTTGGATTATGGATTGTCTTTTTTCACTTTAACCATGTTTATCATTTTTTAACGCTACTTGCAGTTTTAGAGGATAGCGCTAGGGTTATGCTCTTCAAATACGAGGTCTTAGATTTTGTGTTAGGTATACTCGTAGGCTTCATTTACTATCACCTCTTCATTTTCCTCTTCCATCCGTGAGTGCAGCCACCGGTGCTTGTGTCCCTTTTACCTGCCTACTAAATTAATCAATGTACCACATGTTTATATATAGATAGTTTCATACAACATGATTCAAATTCTGCAACTGTATTCAACATTTTGGTGACATGAGCAAGAAACTATTCTTGTCACTTAAATTGTCATATTAATTCACTTAAACCCGTTTGGTAAGAGTAGAGCTTTTTCTCCTAGAGTATCTACCTGTAGAGAGTACATCAGAGCTATGATGTACACAGGGGGTAGCAAACTGCCGGACCTAAAACCTGGAGTGAGAGAGAGAGAGTGAGAGAGAGAGGGGGGGGGGGGGGGGGGTGACTGTGCTCTCTCAGTGAAAGTGACTTACGCCTTAAAATCCTCTTAACGGAAGATAAGGAGAACACAAGCCGTGAGAGGAATTAGAAAAGGACCCGTGCAGTTGGTACACAAGAGCCAATGCATTACCATTCCTACCCATTCATTCCCATAACTATCCCTATTCCCATTCCCATTCCTTTCTACCGTTCAAGTGCCATGACTCAGTCGGTGTGAAATCATTTCACTGAAATTAGATTAATGTCTTTTTCTTTAATTAAATACTTTAATCTCTGCCTTTAATCTCTTTAATCTCACTCATTGAGATAATTAATCTGCATAATCGTATATAGAATAAAAACAATATTTGAAAGTAATTTTATATTTATTTAAATACAGAAAATTGATTAAAAAAAATGTTAAATACTTTAACAATCTAATTAACCTTTCATTCAATTTAATAAATGAATAATTTTTAATAATATATGAAAATTATTAATTAATTCTTATTTATTCTAACTATATATTGTGTAGGGTAAGTTCTGAGTTATTGGACAGTTCCATATTATCGAAATAAGATTAAAATAACAACTAATATAATATTTTTTCTTGTGTGATCGACAACTCGACAGTTATATTTTTAAAACATGTAATTAATTTTCGAACTTCAAATCAACAGTTTTGATCATTAAATTTCATTCAATTAGAACAAAAATATAAATGTTTCTAATTAATTAATACCATTTAATACTAAAACTGAATAATGAAAAAAAACTGAATATATTTGACCATATTTATAACCTGTATCATAAATATGATATATTTGCTGTCATACAGTGAAGTCATATGAAGTCTTAGTGAAAAATTATGGTGGGGCCATAGAAGATTATGGTGGGGCAATAGAAGATTATGGTGGGACAATAGAAGATTATGGTGGGGCAATAGAAGATTATGGTGGGGCAATAGAAGATTATGGTGGAACATAGGAGATTATTGTGGGGTCATAGAAGATTATGGTGGGGATATAGAAGATTATGGTGGGGGCGTAGAAGATTATGGTGGGGCCGTAGAAGATTATGGTGAGGAAATAGAAGATTATGGTGGGGCAATAGAAGATTATGGTGGGGCAATAGAAGATTATGGTGGAACATAGGAGATTATTGTGGGGCCATAGAAGATTATGGTGGGGATATAGAAGATAATGGTGGGGACATAGGAGATTATGTTGGGGACATATAAGACTATGGTGGGGCCGTAGAAGATTATGGTGGGGCCATAGGAGATTATGTTGGGGACATATAAGACTATGGTGGGGCCGTAGAAGATTATGGTGGGGCCATAGAAGATTAGGACCCTAAAAGATCTCTTATAACCCAACCATAAATATCTCTCCGGAATATCAAAAATTATGTTTATCATTACTTAATGAAGGTGATGTTCTACATCTAATTAATTCAGTTTAAAATCAGTTCAATTAATTAAATTACTATTCTTGGAAACAATTTTTCAATAACTATTTTTTTAAACATTTATCATTTACTAATCAAATAAGAAAGTTGCTTATTATAATTAAATAGAAATAAATAAATATATTGCATCTGAAATTTGGAAAGTATTTCAACTTTGTGAGTTAGCAAAATGAAAGTAAAATAAGAAATATCTGTGATATTGAACGTGACAGACTGACAGACAAATTCTGTGGTTTCTTTTCGATGCTATAAAATAGTAATTAAATATTTTAATTAGCCTACACTAATTAGTGAACCTACGAGAAAATTAGTGATACAAATTATTAAAGAAACTAATTATAAAGGAGAAATACAATGTATTGGACTGTAATGTATTGGACTGTAGTGTATTGGACTGTAGTGTATTGGACTGTAGTGTATTGGACTGTAGTGTATTGGACTGTAGTGTATTGGACTGTAGTGTATTGGACTGTAGTGTTTTGGACTGTAGTGTATTGGACTGTAGTGTATTGGACTGTAGTGTATTGGACTGTAGTGTATTGGACTGTAGTGTATTGGACTGTAGTGTATTGGACTGTAGTGTATTGGACTGTAGTGTATTGGACTGTAGTGTTTTGGACTGTAATGTATTGGACTGTAGTGTATTGGACTGTAGTGTATTGGACTGTAGTGTATTGGACTGTAGTGTTTTGGACTGTAGTGTATTGGACTGTAGTGTATTGGACTGTAGTGTATTGGACTGTAGTGTATTGGACTGTAGTGTATTGGACTGTAGTGTATTGGACTGTAGTGTTTTGGACTGTAGTGTATTGGACTGTAGTGTTTTGGACTGTAGTGTATTGGACTGTAGTGTATTGGACTGTAGTGTATTGGACTGTAGTGTATTGGACTGTAGTGTATTGGACTGTAGTGTATTGGACTGTAGTGTATTGGACTGTAGTGTATTGGACTGTAGTGTATTGGACTGTAGTGTATTGGACTGTAGTGTATTGGACTGTAGTGTATTGGACTGTAGTGTATTGGACTGTAGTGTATTGGACTGTAGTGTTTTGGACTGTAGTGTATTGGACTGTAGTGTATTGGACTGTAGTGTATTGGACTGTAGTGTATTGGACTGTAATGTATTGGACTGTTATGTATTGGACTGTAATGAATTGAACTGTAATGTACTGGACTGCAATGTATTGGACTGTAATGTATTGGACTGTAATGTATTGGACTGTAATGTATTGTACTAAAATGTACTGGACCATTATGAGGTCATTCCTAATTCACCAGAAATTAGTGACTCACTTTTCATTTTTAATCCAATCACCACAAATAATTACTAATTACTTATTTACTTTCGCCAACAAATGACGTCATTTACAGGTAGAAGAATCCTTTAGGTCCCTTGCCTATCCTACACAGCTTTCCTTCACTTTCTAATGTTTATGAAATATCAGGTTTGTAGCAATCCTTCAAACAGGACCCAATGCCTATCTTGCGGATAGGACCTACCTAATCAGGTACCATTGACTGCAAGAAAGTGATTCACACCATTGAAACCTTAAAGGGGCAGTGAACCTTAGAAGTTTAGAGTTCAATTGCATACAGTATACGTATGAGAAATGATTCATATGGAATAGGAATGTTTTCGGAAAGTAGTTCTCAGTACCTCCGTTGAAGTAACTATGGCGCCACTGTGCCTTTACATGTTTATTTGAACATCTAATTAATTGAAAGCAAAACTTCGATGCAAGATATAGTGTATGATGATGATTGTAAAGCATTTTCAATTTGATTTAGCACGGTTTTACCAGTAAGGAATAGTCTTCTATTATTACTTCAAAATCCCCAAAAAACGTCTATAATACAAAAAGTTGTTTTATAAAATCTTAAATATTAAACAATTGAAAGTGAAATCAATAGTTTGAAAATGCTTTTTTTCTTTCAATAGTGATTCACCATGATAAATATTTTATACGAGCGTGCGTATCACGAAAGTCCATTCGTATTCGATCTTAAATTTTGTTTTCTGTAGTATTGTCCAATTTACTGTTCATGGCAGAGTTTTATCATTTCCGATGATATCATATCAATATGAAAAAGAAAATAGAATATGAGAATAACATTGCTATTCACAAACACACAAACTAACTAATATCTAACATAAATAGAAAACTAATGGTAACATGGAGTTGTTTGCATTGTGTACTATTGATAAACATCTAAAATATTAGCTGTTATTCTGGAAATAAGTGCACTTTACATAGGCTGTAGGTCACCTAGTTAGCTATAACACTTTACATATGTTGGACAGTTATTAGTTAGTTATAAAACTTTACATAGGCTGTACAGTGTACCCTACCTAGTTAGCTATTACACTTTACATTCGGTCTCATTTTATAATGATTTCTTAAAAGAACAATAATAGAAAAAGTTGAAACTATGATATGAAATGTGTAGTTTATTTATTAAAAGAGGATAACATCATTAACCGTTGTAAAATGATACGTAACATTTGAAATTTTGAAAATTATTTAACATGAGATTTGAGCGGAAAATTTGGTCTCGGAACTTTCGGTCTAAGGTATAAATAAAAACTTATCAGTTAGATGTAACGAAGGGCCCCTAAACCTCCCCGCCCCTCCTTCCAGGTCATTAAACAATTATAAAGTGTGCAGTACAACAAAGTACTCGATACAACAAACTAGATAACGGCACTTTATATTGAGAGGCCATTTATCATTCAGAGACCGAATTTTCCAGACGAAAATTTCCAAAACTGAAATTTCCTGCCACCGTTGGACACTTATTAGGTAGCTATAACACTTATTAGTTAGTTATGTCACTTTGCATAAACTACGCATTACCTAGTTAGCTATAGTACTTTACATAGGTTGGACACTTATTAATTAGTAACTTAGTTATGTCACTTTAAATAGGTACCACACTACCTAGTTTCAGAGACTCATTGAAATAAGATTCAAAGTGTTAACATTCCATGTTAGTTAACCAGTTTTCCGAATTCTATTTTCAACTAGTAACTAGTTTCTCCAAATCCTCTTTAGAAGTAGTAACTAGTTTTGACCTTTACGGTGCATACCTTCACCTCTTTCTCTCTCTCTCTCTCTCTACAACACTGAAAAAAATAGAAAGGAAATCAGTAAAAGTGATCAGAGAAAAGTTACGTAAGTGATTAATTACCGTAAAAAGATCCGTGGTTGCCTTTTGAATGTTGATGTACTGTCAAAGAAAACTGTACCCGTTAGGATTTATAGTTTACTAATGTAACATTTCCAAGAAGAAACTTTATTAATTGTTATTTAGTTGCTAACTAGTTCCCGGAATGCTTTCAGTTGACCGATGATTCACTTTCTTGGTACTGCAAAAGCTATGGTCCGTTAACTACAGAAAACAAATAATAAACACAAAGCAAAGTCATGACTGGGCACAGGAAACACGGAGTAATTTGTTTTCTTAATGGTATTAAAAAAGCAAAAGTAATTATTTCATAGAGAAAATATTTGAGGTTCGGCGATAGTTAATTTTTGCGCATTTTTGGTACGGTTCCTTACGGTGACTTAAGGTACCTACCAATAGGAATTCAATTTTGTTCTAAATAGATGTTGATAATTTTAGAGCATGTGATTAGTGTGTCATACTATTAATTAGGTAAGAGTCTATATGATTATTCAATATTTGCCTTTTTTTTTACCCTAAATGAGCAATCAACATGATATGTTCATTACTATTTTGTTATGGAATGATATGGTCATTATAAACTTGCTTGTCACAACTTTTCTACATTCAACATTCCTTAGAAAATATTAAGTTATGTATTTTCAGGTTGGTTCATCACTGACCTACATCTATCTGCTGCATAATGGTTACACCCTGGGTGTTTATCGTGATTTCTAATGTAACGATGTACGTCATACAACCCAAACTAAAACTTATATAACTGATATCATAGTAAATACCAAACTAGGTTTAAACCCAGTCACCTTCCTTGACATAGAAAATAGTTTAGGTACCAATCCAGGTGAGCATTTGAAAAGAAAGTTCTGTGGGCCACAAAAACCCGTTCAGAGCAGCCATTTAGCTGCAAAAAGCCTCCCTCTTTGGGTAGAGCCGTAAAAACTCTAAACCGGACCTGAGGTATGAAGCTATACGGAGACTTAGCGTGAACGCACTTTCTATATCTGTGCTCTATATTCTATTTGTGTCGAAACTAGCAGCTAGTGTGTGCCTAGGTAGAATAGATGCTAATATACCTATCTTGTTTAACTAGCAGCTAGTGTGTGCTTAGGTAGAATAGATGCTAATGTACCTATCTTGTTAAACTAGCAGCTAGTGTGTGCCTAGGTAGAATAGATGCTAATGTACCTATCTTGTTTAACTAGAAGATAGTGTGTGCCTAGGCAGAATAGATGCTAATATACCTATCTTGTTAGACTACAGCTAGTGTGTGCTTAGGTAGAATAGATGCTAATGTACCTATCTTGTTAAACTAGAAGCTAGTGTGTGCCTAGGTAGAATAGATGCTAATATACCTATCTTGTTAAACTAGCAGCTAGTGTGTGCCTAGGTAGAATAGATGCTAATGTACCTATCTTGTTAAACTAGCAGCTAGTGTGTGCCTAGGTAGAACAGATGCTAATGTACCTATCTTGTTAAACTACAGCTAGTGTGTGCCTAGGTAGAATAGATGCTAATGTACCTATCTTGTTAAACTACAGCTAGTGTGTGCCTAGGTAGAATAGATGCTAATGTACCTATCTTGTTAAACTAGCAGCTAGTGTGTGCCTAGGTAGAATAGATGTAAAATTGAAAAATGTACCTATATATAATAATTATAGGTAATTATTATTGTTTAAATTTGTATTTAAATTATAGTTAATTTATATTTACTTTGTGGATAAACTCATAACTTCAATTAATGAAAATAATGAACCTACTTTTTTCCACCATTTTTTTTCAAGATTGAATACAACGAATAATTTTTAATTTTATTACTATTCAATAGAACAATAACCTGTTAATAAATAACCTTAGGAATTTATGTATAGAATCAGTTACTATATCATAACTTTCCTCTTGTTTTACCATTTGCATTATAATAATAAACGATAAAAGAGAGAAGGAAAGAATGTTTTTCTGAGTCGCTTTCACTCAAAGTAAATATATTTGCTCCAAAAAATAATACACATATGCGATAAAAGTAAATAACAAATAAAGCAAAGTACATATCTCGCTATGTTAAATTTCTCTTCTCTCTGTACGCTTATTTTGTGCTTCGAATTTAAAAGAAAAAGAAAGATAAAATTCATGAATACCAAAAGAATATAAAAGTAATAATTAATATATTATAGGTAAGGTCTAAGTTGTCAAACAGTTCCATGGTGATATAAGAAAATTATACAATGGCTGGTAAAGGAATCAGTGATTATTTTATATTTAAACTCAAAAGAAATGATATATTCCTATAAATTTTATTATAATTTTCTATTGGCAAGATAAAATGTTAAATCATATAGTTTTTCTTGTATGATTGAATATGTATAACCTATCTATAACGCAGAACCTACCCTACATTTGTCAGTACAAGGTGTGATAAATTGCTATATTTTTAAGGGTGTCCCGGACAATTCGTTCCCGGACATTTCGTCGCTGATTGGAAATAAAAGAGATAATTCATTTAGGGGGATTTAATTTTTTCAACAAAATAAGTGGTTAGTATAATGCACTTTTACTTAATAATTTATTGATACAAATAAAAATTAGTATATATCTTTTATTGAAATGTACCCCCTATCATTCTACTCGTCATTGAATGGTTACAATTCATCCATATATGTCCGATTTCATTTTTTTGATGATTTAAAGAGAGCAGAAAATCTAGCTAATGTACATTTCAACAACATTCTCGAGGTGCAACATTACCAAAAAAATTAACTATAGAGCTACTAATTATAAAATATATTTTTTGAAGCCCGTTGCTTGCAATATAAAATTTTGAAAAATTTCTATAATTTTCATGTCTCGAATTTAAAATATAGTTGCCTAGCTAGGGTTTGCAAATTTTTAACATAATTTGTTACTTTTTCTGTGTTTCAAAATTGACATGGCAATAATGAATCAATTGTTTGTACGGCCAACAGAGAGAAACGGTTAACATTGTGTTACAGTTTAGTTTCTTTTCAGTGATTTTATACATGAATTGTAGCATTTTGTTTGCTATAACATAGCAATGTTAGTTAATAGTTTGTTTTTCTATCCTGTTATACGTACATGAGCATTTGAAATGGGCATCTCTTTTTAATATAACTATTTTTTTATATTTGCGATCAGGGCCAGCTCAGTAAAAATAGCATTATAATGACAAATATTATTATACATTTACCAGTTTTATTTGTAATTTGAATAAGCTTTAATAATACAATAAATTTTATCTCATTTTTCTTCAATCATCGACGAATTGTTCCAGCACCATTTTTATGGCTATGAATTATGAAAACTTTATTTCCAGTATTTAACATCAATATTTTAACTTTACAATGTAAAGATACGATATATGTTTATATTTAAATATATATTACTGATATTTGTATTTCACCTAAAATAATATTGCAAATTATTGTGATTGAAATAAATTTTAATATAAATTTTTCTATTAAAAAAGAATTTGTATGCTTAAAAAACAGATCGAAATTTCCACATGAGTTTAATGATAAAAATTACATCTAATGTTATACATTGAAAAAATAGGCAATATTTTATTAATTATTTAAGACATTAATTCTTTAAATTTAATGAAATAACTATTATATATATGCTTTAATGGTTGGCAAACATTTCCTCGATGAAAATTCGTATAAAGGGATATTAGCACACTCTAAGACACAGGGTATACCAGAAAAGCGTAACCTAACTTTAAAGTAGTATATTTCAATAACTTTTGAAGGTACATGTTTCTTTTTGGTATCATTTTATTTGTTGGACCCTTTTCCATCCACAGTTGAAATCTCATAAAGTTTTATTCATTTTTGTGAATGTTATAAGGATTTTAATGATGGGTGGTGAAAATGGCTTTGCGCAAATGGTCACAAAACGGACAATGAAGTAAGTTCAAACTTTAAAAATATCTTTATTAGACAACAACCACATTAATTTATTTCCAGGTTTTAAAAGCTTTCAAATAATTATTCCTCTTATAAAATATTGACAATCTGGAGAAATGAGATTAAATACAAAAAGGAAGGCACAAACTAAAATTTTAATAAAGGTCGTCCAGGTTACTAACGGGCAGTACGGTCTGAAACAGTAAATTCTTGAAACAGTTTTTACACGCCGTAGAATTTGGCCAACTGGTTTTTGCAAAGACATGTTCATTTTGTGGAAGATGTTATCATGAGGGACGAAGCTGCATTTTACATGAACGGAGAAGTAATTAATCATAACATTCGGCAATATGCTCCACGGAATAACAGTCTTAATTTTATTTTGACTGACTTTATCACTGTGGAAATTAGAATAGTTGGATTTTCTAAATGGAGTTGCTGAATAAGATTGATTGCATTGTCCTCTTGTGACCTGAACGACCCTTGTTAAAAAAATTTTGTACCTAATCACATTACTCCAGATTGTCAATATTTTATAAGAGGATTAACTATTTGAATGCTTCTAAAACCAGGAAATAAATTTGTTTTATTAATGGCGTTGTTGTCTAATAAATTTATTTAAATTTTTGAACTTGCTTCATTGTTCGTTTTCTGACCATTTGTTCAAAGCCATTTCACAAAAATGAATAAAAATTTACGAAAATTCAACTGTGGATAGAGAAGGATTCAACAAACAAAATTACACAAGAAAAAAGATGTACCTTTAGTAGTTATATAAATATAATACTATAAAGTGAGTTCCGCTTTTTTAGCACACCCCTTATATGTGTAATGGGGGGCGTGTCGCCACCGAACTCCTCTGTCAAATCATTAAAGAACCATGAAGTGTGCATTACAACAAACTAGCGGATTCAACAAACTTCATAACGGTTATTTATATTGCGAGTTTAAAAATCAACGAAACGTCATGTCGACATAACGTCATGTCGACATAACGTCCTGTCGATAAAATGTCTTTTGACGAAACTTCTGCATACCATTTTAATCCATAGACGAGAGTAATGCAATTGATATATCTTCTCCTATAATCTTAGAAGTAAACGGATTTAAAAAAAAGCTGAAAAAGGGAAAATAATTTACTTTCCCAGAACACTTTCTCGCATAAAAACAAGATTTGTAAAGTCAACCACAAGAAATAATCTAAAGAAAGGACATCAACCATCTAACTGAGAGATATCGAACTCAACCATCTAGCTGAGAGATATCGAACTCAACCATCTAGCTGAGAGATATCGAACTCAACCATCTAGCTGAGAGATATCGAACTCAACCATCTAGCTGAGAGATATCGAACTCAACCATCTAGCTGAGAGATATCGAACTCAACCATCTAGCTGAGAGATATCGAACTCAACCATCTAGCTGAGAGATATCGAACTCAACCATCTAGCTGAGAGATATCGAACTCAACCATCTAGCTGAGAGATATCGAACTCAACCATCTAGCTGAGAGATATCGAACTCAACCATCTAGCTGAGAGATAACGAACTCAACCACAGAGCAATTACCATCACCCATTTAATTATTTCAGTCGTTCCCACTGACTAGATAATAGAGGATGACATTGTAGAATAGAAACTGCTCCTGATTTCGAATGGGGAGTTTGATTGGGGGGGGGGTATAGTTTGATGGGGGGGGGGTAGTTTGATTGGAGGGGGTGGATGAGGGACGGCAAGCTTGAGGGGGTAAGTGAAAACATTTCCCCTTGAAATGGAAAAGGGAGGTAATATATCAGTGAGGAGAATATTGTAATTAGTGACTAGGAAAAGAATGATTAATATCAATGTGACAAAGGAGAATAACTTAGGAGCTACAGTGTAAATCTCTTGACATCTTTGTATAGGTATAAAAATAATAGTCAGTGACGTACTATAGGGAAGTTGGCTCCGTACTTTTGGTCATGTAAGAAAAATATAAAAAAAAATTATTAAATTGTATAAGAAGAATAAATCTTTTGTAAAATGATGTGTAGTACAATGATAATTAACTACTTGTGTAGTACAATAATTAACTACTTGTGTAGTACAATGGTAATTAACTACTTGTGTAGTACAATGTTAATTAACTACTTGTGTAGTACAATGGTAATTAACTACTTGTGTAGTACAATGGTAATTAACTACTTGTGTAGTACAATGATAATTAACTACTTGTGTAGTACAATGGTAATTAACTACTTGTGTAATACAATGGTAATTAGGTACAATAACTTGTGTAGTACAATGGTAATTAACTACTTGTGTAGTACAATGTTAATTAACTACTTGTGTAGTACAATGGTAATTAACTACTTGTGTAGTACAATGGTAATTAACTACTTGTGTAGTACAATGGTAATTAACTACTTGTGTAGTACAATGATAATTAACTACTTGTGTAGTATAATGGTAATTAACTACTTGTGTAATACAATGGTAATTAGGTACAATAACTTGTGTAGTACAATGGTAATTAACTACTTGTGTAGTACAATGGTAATTAACTACTTGTGTAGTACAATGGTAATTAACTACTTGTGTAGTACAATGGTAATTAACTACTTGTGTAGTACAATGGTAATTAACTACTTGTGTAGTACAATGATAATTAACTACTTGTGTAATACAATGGTAATTAACTACTTGTGTAATACAATGGTAATTAACTACTTGTGTAATACAATGGTAATTAGGTACAATAACTTGTGTAGTACAATGGTAATTAGGTACAATAGCTTGTGTAGTACAATGGTAATTAGATACAATAACTTGTGTAGTACAAGTGATCGTTAGTTTTTAGTCTGAAATAGTGTGTCTTTTTCTAATTCCTTCTTCTTTTTGTCCTTTGGTTGCCAGAGGCGTGAAGATCTGCCTGCCACTTTCATTGCGTATCTGGAACGTTAGAGGTTTCTCATTGCAGTGCCTTGCAGCCAACATATGCCACTTAAACCTCTCCCATATGCCAATGCTGACCTATATATGCCATACACAAAAAATAATGCCATTTTAAAATGCCCCAAAAAGATGCCTAGGTAGTTACGAATTATCGGTCAGCTCTATGCTTTCGATCATGTGAATAATATTATACTGCTATTTGAGATATATTTTAATTGGTATCCATGATACTTACAGGTATCTTGATATTTTTTCCTACATGATCGAAAAGCTCTATGCGACTTTTCAGTTTGTGTATACTGCTGTGAGACCAATCTAATTCGCTAGCTTTATTTGACTTGGCTTTGGGTTGTTTGATTATCCGAAGTAAATATCAATAAAGTAAAGAAGCTACCACACACTACTCTGACAGCTTCAGTACTCGGAAAGTTGGTGCTAACATAGGCCATGGACAAATCTGACTTTTCAGTTAAAATACAATTAATTGTATATAATAAATACCTGACGTTTGTTTTATTTTCACAATTAATTTCCCACCATTTTTAAACATGCCAGTCTTAGAAAATACACCCAGTGGTGACAATTGAGTGATTTGTGTGCGTGACGTCATATAAGCAAATCTGTAGAATAGAAAATTGGGGAATTAGCAGTTAGAAAAAGTATGGTTCTAGGTAAATTGCTCGAAAACAATTGCTCGAAAGACAATTGCTCGAAAACAATTGCTCGAAAAACACTTGCTCGAATGAACAATTGCTCGAAAGAACAATTGCTCGAAAGACAATTTCTCGAAAAACAATTGCTCGAACGAACAATTGCTCGAATGAACAATTGCTCGAATTATCAAATTGCTCGAATGAACAAAATTGCTCGAATTATAAAATTGCACAGTTTTCGATTTTATAAAAGTCAGTTATTTATGAAGTGGAGCTGCACATAACAATTTTTTTTCTTTTTAGTAATTGATCATTAAACATTCTATAAATGATTTTAATTATTACTCATTCTGCATAATCTTTTTTTAGACCGTTTGTGTCTTCTCGTATGTAACATGTGATTGGAATCATGTGGTGAATCACTACTATTCATGTTTTTTTTTTCATAAAACCCGAAAAATTTTGTAGATTCATTAAAACTCTCCAATAACTTAGAGTTATTTCACCTATTGAGGTGCCACATACAGATAGGCTAGTATTAAATAAATTTTCGGGTTTTATGATAAAAAAAACATGAATAGTACTGATTCACCACATGATTCCAATTGACATGTTACATACGAGATCATACAAACGGTCTAAAAAAAAGGTTATGCAGAATGAGTAATAATTAATATCATTTATAGAATGATTAATGATCAGTTACTAAAAAGAAACAAGGATTGTTAGGTGCAGCTCCACTTCATAAATAACTGACTTTTATAAAATCGAAAACTGTGAAATTCTATAATTCGAGCAATTTTGTTCATTCGAGCAATTTGATAATTCGAGCAATTGTTCATTCGAGCAATTTGATAATTCGAGCAATTGTTCATTCGAGCAATTGTTCGTTCGAGCAATTGTTTTTCGAGCAATTGTCTTTCGAGCAATTGTTCTTTCGAGCAATTGTTCATTCGAGCAATTGTTTTTCGAGCAATTGTTTTCGAGCAATTGTCTTTCGAGCAATTGTTCTTTCGAGCAATTGTTCATTCGAGCAATTGTTTTTCGAGCAATTGTTTTCGAGCAATTGTCTTTCGAGCAATTGTTTTCGAGCAATTTACCGGCTACCAAAAAGTATATACATCTATTCCTATATCAATATATATAAACTAATCTAATAACTTTAGTTACTCTAAATTTAAGGTGTTGACCTGATGACAAAAAACACCTCTATTACTATATTAAGACTAAGAACTGCAGTCAATATTAACAGTGTAGTAACAATATTGTCCAAATATTGTAACTACATTGGGACAATATCGCCCCAAGACACATCACTAAGTACCTTTGCTCATGTTCCACTGTGTCTATTACATGTGTTTGCCCGATATCGTTAATGTGACCAACTCACCATAACTAGATGACGGGTACTCTTATAGTAGAGCGCATACTTTCGCCGCCGCAGCTTATAAGTGACCTTGAATATCCAATAATCCTTGAGTTATAATTAACCTTGACCTTGACCTTTAACCTGTTCGCTCCCAAAATATAACTAGATGGAACCAATCGTCCCACCAAATTTCAGGCAATTTGGTTGAACAATTTTTGAGTTATGCGAATAACTATATGATAAATAAATAAATGCTGCCTAAAATATAACCTTCCGCAACCTGCGAAGTTAAAGAACAGGAATACCCATCAGTAATGGGTTAATACTCCGTAAGGAGGTTACCCCAATGTTACTAACACGAGGAGTGTCTGACCTAGAAACATTTTTCTGAATTGTTTTGGCTGAATCCTTTAATACCTTATTATGGTGAAAAAGACATATATTGTGTATACATATTATCTTATTTGTTCTTATTAATATAATATGAAATTGTAATAATATTTAAAAACATTAGTAAAAATTGAAATAATATTAAAATGTACATATATTTGACAGTCGTTATTTTTTTTTGTTTTTACATTCTATTTTTTTTTCTAATAAAGTCATTAAGTTTGGGATCACACTAGTGACTGTTCGAATACTTTAGCAAACAAATAACAAACATACTAACGTATAAGAATAACCAAAGTAATTTATATATCTCTAATTACAAACAATGACATCTAATGGGGTAGGTTCCGAGTTATCGGTTGTTGCACATTTTCGATCATATGAGAAAAGCTACATAATTGAATTATCTAATTCGTTGTTTTTATTATACCTATACTTGTATCTTGTATGAGCGAAAATGTAGAACAGTTCAGTATGTCAGAACTCACCCTATGTCATAAGTTAACATTTTCAATTTACCTTTTGATATAAAATGTAACAAACAGTTTAGCAGTTACAACAATAAAAGTCATTTTAACTTTTAAATAATACCAATGACAATTAAGTAATTAATAGTCTTAGCAGTTAGAATAAAAGGTGACCGGTAGATTCCACCCCAGTATATTCCACCCCTGTATATTCCACCTCGGTATATTCCACTCCGGTATATTCCACCCTGGTAGATTCCACCCCGGTATATTCCAGCCCGGTATATTCCACCCTGGTATATTCCACTCTATAGGTATATTCCACCCCGGTATATTCCACCCCGGTATATTCCACCCCGGTATATTCCACCCCGGTATATTCCACCCTGGTATATTCCACTCTATAGGTATATTCCACCCCGGTATATTCCACCCCAGTATATTCCACCCCGGTATATTCCACCCTATAGGTATATTCCACCTCACCTTACGGGTTAGGTTTGTTAGCTATTGATATTTAAGGTGAACCGACAGTTGGGCCCAGGACAGTTGGGCCCCGATAATTGGGCCCACCGACATTTGGGCCCAAGACAATTGGGCCCCGGATAATTGGGCCACAAGACAATTGGGTTCCAAAACGATACAAGCTGTTTATTTTTCACTACACATGTGATAGGGTTGTGTGAACGTTTCTTATCAGTTGAGGTATTTCGATTTTCAATCCCACGCTGATTTTCTCCACTATCGCCAACGCAACAGCGATATTAACTGTAAGATGACGTCATATAGTACTTCTTGTTATTTTTAAATGTATTTTGAATTTGATATTTTGGCTTCGAGTAAAAGTGGTGTAAAATGGTTTTGATCGCAGGCCCTTTTTTTTTTTGACCAGGAGGTTTTTGATGGGGATGGAGAGCATTATTGCACAGGGTTTTAATGCTGAGGGGATCTTTGCCTTTTTTTACATGGAGAGATTTTGACCACGGTAGTTTTTGTCCTAAAATCCAAAAAAGCAACTTATAAGCAAAAAGCAAAAACAATGGTGGGTGGTCCTGACAGTCGACCCCCTCCACACCTCTTTCAACTATTGTTGTAAGAGCATATACTGCAGTTTCATTTTAAAAACGAATTAATATTAAATTGTTCTACATTTTAACTTTTAAATAAACTACAATATTATGAATATTTCTATTTTTGTCTATTAGGATAATATTTCAAAAATTGACTCGAGCTACCTCTAAATATTGTCCAAATGTCTCAGGATATCGTCTGAGTTATTTCTTTTTGGGTAATTACGAAGTAGTTAACAAATGGCCATCTAAAAATATACTTTTTTGACTTTTTATTGTCACCATAATGAGCATTGTCACAGGGGTGGAATATACCGGTATCCGGTAAATTCACCGCATGGTGAATTCATTGCATGGTAAATTCATCGCATGGTACATTAATAAAATTAAATTGATAAACTTAAATAAACTCTTTGCAAATAATTTCGCCTACCTTACTTTATTTTTTCGCTGGATTAGGGTAACTTGTTTGTACGAATCTGTGCTGTTAGTTCATTTTAAATGATTGGATTTTAGTAATAGAATGTCATATAATTTTCACATGTATATCATACAATTA
The DNA here is from genome assembly GCA_947561585.1 of Caprella mutica. Classification (NCBI taxonomy): domain Eukaryota; kingdom Metazoa; phylum Arthropoda; class Malacostraca; order Amphipoda; family Caprellidae; genus Caprella; species Caprella mutica. The sequence continues at coordinate 5,800 of CANNZV010004483.1, read as the reverse complement.
CTATAAAATATTTAATATGTGGGTGTACTTGCATTAATTTATTATTTTATAATTACGAATATTTTCTTTAATTTAAATTTATATTATTTCTCAAATTACGTATTTTTGTGTAGCTACTCATAGTTTGAAGAAGAACAAAACTGTAAATGCTACACCTCTTTGAAAATATGATCAGCAAAGCATAATTTAAGAGGTATTGATTAAAATTTATCTTTTTAAAAGTAATTCAGATATATTTTTGGTGCAGTTGTAACGATAGAATTTAATTTTTAATATTAACGGTTTGCTTTAGCAACATATCCATATATTATTTTTAAAGTTGCAATGTCAGGAAACCCATTTTCAAATTAGCTTATTCTACAAACTATTAAAGTTAGGTTTTTTCTAAAAACAAAGGTTTATTCATATAGTTTTTTTGCATCATTCATAAAAATCTGGTAAAAATACGACTAAAATTAAACATCTTGCAGCTAATTGGAAAAATATAAATAAAAAGGGCTTGCGCGAGGACGAAAAACATAAAAAGACTTCAGAATAGGTATAATTTATTTCCATACGGTAGTAGTAAAATTTAAAAAGCTGTTTTTCATTCAATTAAAGTTATGTTTATCGACTCTTTCATTCATGGAAATACTTCTTCATCACCAATTACGATGTCTTCTCCAAAACGAGCATTTCTTTGCAGAAACCATCTTGAAAAATTTAGACTGTGCGGTAAATCAGTTCTAAGAGTTAGTGCCTTACATGCTTCTTGAAAGGATGATTCTTCACATCGTGTTTAACAATTCTGTGAAATGTGTATTTAGTGATGTCTAATTCATTCCTTCTGGTTGATATTTTTGAACTCTCAATAATTTGTTCTTGAATAATAATAATGTTTTCATGTGTCCGTTCTGTTCTCCTGCGACCTAATCGCTTGTTATTCAAAATAAAGTTGTTTCTTCAGTTTTGAATTTAATAATATAAGTCAATGTGGTTTTATAAATGGTGAAAATCTTTCCTGGAAGCTATGTTCAAAAAGATATTGAATCTGTTTAAAGCTTTCAGTGTTTAAATAACTTGTCACAACAAAAACTCTGTTCTTTTGAAAGCTGCATTTTGAGGGTTACGAATGGGAGATACAAATTTGCGGTGAACTGATTTCATTAAAGATTTCAATTTTATATCAAACATCAATTCTCAAATGATAAATAAGGTTTCAATTGTCTTTCATTTGTTACAGAAAATAAAATAATTTATCGTTTTTACATCCATATGAAATGAATTATACCTATTATGATTTTTTTCGTATATTTCGTCCTTTTTTCTAATTACCTTTTTTAATTCACTGCAGGATGTTTAATTTCAGTCTTAACTTTAACAGATTTTCAATATAGATGTAAAAAAAGTAAAGGAATAAAATACAGCTTTTAGAAAATTTCTAGCCTTAATAGTTTGTAAAATAAACTAATTTGAAAATGGGTTTCCTTTTTTTTTGCGCCACCCTGTATGTCATCGATGATGTACTATGCGATGAATTTACCCGCGATGAAATTACCATGTGATGAATTTACCCGCGATGAAATTACCATGCGATGAATTTACCCGCGATGAAATTACCATGCGATGAATTTACCCGCGATGAAATTACCATGCGATGAACTTACCCGCGATGAAATTACCATGCGATGAATTTACCCGCGATGAAATTACCATGCGATGAATTTACCCGCGATGAATTTACCATGCGATGAATTTACCTGTGATGAAATTACCATGCGATGAATTTACCATGCGATGAAATTACCATGCGATGAATTTACCTGTGATGAAATTACCATGCGATGAAATTACCATGCGATGAATTTACCATGCGATGAATTTACCATGTGATGAAATTACCATGCGATGAAATTACCATGCGATGAAATTACCATGCGATGAAATTACCATGCGATGAAATTACCATGCGATAAATTTACCTGCGATGAATTTACCATGTGATGAAATTACCATGCGATGAAATTACCATGCGATGAAATTACCATGCGATGAAATTACCATGCGATAAATTTACCTGCGATGAATTTACCATGCGATGAATTTACCTGCGATTAATTTACCATGCGATGGATTTACCTGTAATGAATTTACCATGCGATGAATTTATCGGTGATGAATTTACCTGCGATTAATTTACCATGCGATGGATTTACCTGTCATGAAATTACCATGCGATGAATTTACCATGCGATGAATTTACCACGCGATGAATTTACCATGCGATGAATTTACCATGCGATGAATTTATCGGTGATGAATTTACCTGCGATGAATTTACCTGTGATGAAATTACCATGCGATGAATTTACCATGCGATGAATTTACCATGCGATGAATTTACCATGCGATGAATTTACCATGCGATGAATTTACCATGCGATGAATTTACCATGCGATGAATTTACCATGCGATGAATTTACCATGCGATGAATTTACCATGCGATGAATTTATCGGTGATGAATTTACCTGCGATGAATTTACCATGCAATTAATTTACCTGTGATGAATTTACCATTCGATGAATTTACCATTCGATGAATTTACTATTCGATGAATTTACCATGCGATGAATTTACCATGCGATGAATTTACCTGAGATGAATTTACCATTCGATGAATTTAAACTGATCCAAAATACCTAGAACCACCAAAGTATTATTTAGTAGTTTCGATTGATTTAGAAACACAAATTATCAAAAGGTCTTTCAAACGTTAATTAATTTGATGGTATTTTAGTACTCAAGTTTTTGAATGTGAAGATGTCCATTGATCGCCATGTTACATGTATTTTTATATTTATATATCAGGCATATATTTATTAACTAATAGCAGCTGATGTTAATTGTTTTTGAAAAGGTTTACTATTATTTACAAACATCCAATATCATTTATTAGCATTTTCCATTACTAATATTTTATTAATAATAAAGAAATGATAAAGCGACAAGTAAGTTATAAAAGATAACTACCTACCAAGCATTGAAGTCACTTTAATAATATTAACTACAACAGTAACTGTTGTTATAACTACCTACCAAGCATTGAAGTCTCTTTATTAATATTAACTACTACAGTAACTGTTGTTATAACTACCTACCAAGCATTGCAGTCTCTTTATTAATATTAACTACTACAGTACCTGTTGCTATAACTACCTACCAAGCATTGCAGTCTCTTTATTAATATTAACTACTACAGTAACTGTTGTTATAACTACCTACCAAGCATTGCAGTCTCTTTATTAAATATTGACTACTACAGTATCTATCTACCAAGCATAGAAGTCTATAAAGAAAAACAATTATCTTTATTCATACAATGAACATTAAACAACAAAGGATATGCTTATCTGCTGTACTACCATGGCTCCGACCATCTCAAATGGTAGTGGCCTCCAACCGACTGTGAGGTGCCTATAGCAGGTCACAGCGCAACACCCAAACTGCGGTCATCATACTTCTCCTTGACCAACGTCAGGATACTGAAAGCATTGCCCCTCTGAACTGCCAAACCAACCCTCTGTTCAAACCAAAAGGTCTCTCTCACATCATCAGTGACGTCGGTAATGCGACGGCCGATTTAGCTAGGAGTACGCCTGTCGTTTCACCATAGCTACCTGCCGCTTCCACCGCTATGGATTCGAACCGATATCGAATGCCAAGAGCCACATACCAGGTTACAAAGTCGAGTCGATCAAGTGAGACGCCGTGTTAGCGTCTACACATGCTGCATCCTAACAAAGACACCTCTCATCTGTAGAGGGGAAGACTGAGATACCATCAGGCCGCTTACCATCACTCCTATAAACCCCCAGAGGCTCAATCACTGAAGGGATACCAGCCGAAATCAAAGCTCTCCTAATAATTTCATTCAGGGCTGCATGTCTCGGATGGCGTCCAGCACTGTAACGACACGATAGACAATGAAGCCCCCTTGAATCCACCCTCTAGTCGCATCGGCAAACGCGTGGCTTACAGATGCGATTGCAACCCGAAAAGACTCTGCATCGAGTAGCGTTCCAAGTGTGGGAACTAGAAACACATGTAGCCAAAGTCTGATCTCTCTACATTCAGATGCCAGCAAACGTGCCCTAGACAACTGATCAACCTCATTGAGTAGTCTGACCACAGTGGCTACCAATTTAGGTTCATCCCATGACCTCTGCCGACTCTACATAGCTGCCTCAGCCAAGGCGAAACCCTCACTTTGCCATTTCTCCACTGCTGCTCCAAGCTCTCGATCACCTCCAATCTGTGTTCTGCACAGAATGGATCTAACCAAATCCTCGGTAGCATGGAGGGAAGAAATGAATGCGGGCACCTTAATGTCCTGATTCCTAACCCCCCAAACTGTACGGGCAAAGATGCCTGCACAAGTGAGTGTCCCTCAAACTTAACGTTGGTCACCATCGAAAGAGCTGATACAATGGCCCTGTCGAACTGTGAAAGATCCTCACTATTTCTGTAAGCTGGGGAAGCACGGAGGATATATTGAAGCTTAGGAAAGGCAAAACAGTTCTTCAGTAAAGCAAAAGCTTGATGGTTCTCAATCAGTTTCAACCTTGACGAAAGCCCCTCTAAATCCTCCCTCTTCTCAGCAACAGCTGCTGATATGCCCTTCTTCATGAGTGGTGCTCCCAGCAAGTTTGAATCTTCCACTGAAACGACTCTTAATCCTGGCATCAAACCCTCAAAAAGATTCCTCGTAATGATTGATTCTTCCTCAGAATGATTCAGCAAAATCAGTTCACACTTCTCTCGGTTAACATCCAAACCCACATCATCAAGGTCATTGATTAGATGCTGCAAGCAAGTGAACACCTTTTAAGGTGAATCTTCAATTGTCCCATCACCGAGATACCAGATTTTCAACTCAGTGTCCACCCTTCGCGCTATCTCATCAATTCCCAAAGAGAAGAGAGCTGGACCGAAAGGGTGGCCCTACTGTATACCCGTTGCAGATACGAGTTTTGTCCCCCCATAAAAAAGTGTTGTTGGACCAGAATAAGCCTGCCAAATCAGTCTATAAAGCCCCTGAGTCCTTTGTTTAGCCGCATTCAGGAACACATCTCGTCGTAGGCTATTGAAAGCATTGGCCATGTCAATCTTGAAAATAACCTTTTTACCTTCCAACCCAAGATATCTGCGAGTGGCATGAGCTGCCGCTTCGCAGCCACCTCGAGTTGAAACCCCTAACTGTATAGGGCGCAAGGATTCTCCAAGACTAGCTATCATGGGACGTGACCCCACTTTCACAGCCAAACGTCTCAAAGTGTTCCCTACAGCAATAGGACGCACGCCTCCGTCCTTTTTCCCCAAAGCAGTCAAAGTGGCTCCATAGAATATCGGTCTAGCAAATTCTGGAACATCCCCCTTCAAAATGAGGTTAACGAACATCGTTAGGGTGGTTAGTAACCTGGCGCCTGCCTCAGAAGCTTTACGGGAGACAAGAGACTGCAGGTGACACGGACGTAACCCATCGGGACCCCCCGCTGAGCCTTTCCTGAACGAAGACAAGGCCTTTCTGACGTCTTCCTCACTGGCAACGTGCGGCTGGCAGTCATCCCCTGGCCCTGCAGGCAACAAGAGGTCCTCAGGAGCAGGAGGGTGTTTCCGTTGGAGAGCCGTCAAAGTTTCGTCATTTTCAGGCGAAATCTCCGACGACGAAGCCAACAGACGCACTGCTCCGGTAATGTCTCCTTCAGACAACTTATCCGACACACGCTTCCCCAGTTGAACATCCTTATTCACTGTTCC
>CANNZV010004482.1:0-40369 GCA_947561585.1 Caprella mutica | reverse complement strand
ATTTCGTTCATTTCGTGGTTTATAATCTTCATTTCGTTATTTAGTCACTTCATTTCGTTCATTTCGTGGTTTATAATCTTCATTTCGTGGTTTATAATCTTCATTTCGGTATTTAGTCACTTCATTTCGTTCATTTCGGAGTTTATAATATGCATTTCGGTATTTAGTCACTTCATTTCGTTCATTTCGTGGTTTATAATCTTCATTTCTTTATTTAGTCACTTCATTTCGTTCATTTCGTGGTTTATAACCTTCTTTTCGGTATTTAGTCACTTCATTTCGTTCATTTCGGGATTTATAATCTTCATTTCGGTATTTAGTCACTTCATTTCGTAGTTTATAATCTTCATTTCGGTATTTAGTCACTTAATTTCGTTCACTTCGTGGTTTATGATCTTCATTTCGGTATTTAGTCACTTCATTTCGTTCATTTCGGGGTTTATAATCTTCATTTCGGTATTTAGTCACTTTATTTCGTTCATTTCGTGGTTTATAATCTTCATTTCGTTATTTAGTCACTTCATTTCGTTCATTTCGGGGTTTATAATCTTCATTTCGGTATTTAGTCACTTCAATTCGTTCATTTCGGGGTTTATAATCTTCATTTCGGTATTTAGTCACTTCATTTCGTTCATCTCGGGGTTTATAATCTTCATTTCGGTATTTAGTCACTTCATTTCGTTCATTTCGGGGTTTATAATCTTCATTTCGGTATTTAGTCACTTCATTTCGTTCATTTCGGGGTTTATAATCTTCATTTCGGTATTTAGTCACTTCAATTCGTTCATTTCGGGGTTTATAATCTTCATTCCGGTATTAAGTCACTTCATTTCGTTCATTTCGTGGTTTATAATCTTCATTTCGGTATTTAGTCACTTCATTTCGTTCATTTCGGTATTTATTCACTTCATTTCGTTCATTTCGGGGTTTATAATCTTCATTTCGTTATTTAGTCACTTCATTTTGTTCATTTCGGGGTTTGTAATCTTCATTTCGGTATTTAGTCACTTCATTTCGTTCATTTCGGGGTTTATAACCTTCATTTCGGTATTTAGTCACTTCATTTCGTTCATTTCGGGGTTCATAATCTTCATTTCGGTATTTAGTCACTTCATTTCGTTCATTTGGTGGTTTATAGTCTTCATTTCGGTATTTAGTCACTTCATTTCGTTCATTTCGGGGTTTATAATCTTCATTTCGGTATTTAGTCACTTCATTTCGTTCATTTCGTGGTTTATAATCTTCATTTCGGTATTTAGTCACTTCATTTCGTTCATTTCGGGGTTTATTATCTTCATTTCGTTATTTAGTCACTTCATTTCGTTCATTTCGTGGTTTATAATCTTCATTTCGTTATTTAGTCACTTCATTTCGTTCATTTCGGGGTTTAAAATCTTCATTTCGGTATTTAGTCACTTCATTTCGTTCATTTCGGGGTTTATAATCTTCATTTCGGTATTTAGTCACTTCATTTCGTTCATTTCGGGGTTTATAATCTTCATTTCGGTATTTAGTCACTTCATTTCGTTCATTTCGGGGTTTATAATCTTCATTTCGGTATTTAGTCACTTCAATTCGTTCATTTCGGGGTTTATAATCTTCATTTCGGTATTAAGTCACTTCATTTCGTTCATTTCGTGGTTTATAATCTTCATTTCGGTATTTAGTCACTTCATTTCGTTCATTTCGGTATTTATTCACTTCATTTCGTTCATTTCGGGGTTTATAATCTTCATTTCGTTATTTAGTCACTTCATTTTGTTCATTTCGGGGTTTGTAATCTTCATTTCGGTATTTAGTCACTTCATTTCGTTCATTTCGGGGTTTATAACCTTCATTTCGGTATTTAGTCACTTCATTTCGTTCATTTCGGGGTTCATAATCTTCATTTCGGTATTTAGTCACTTCATTTCGTTCATTTCGTGGTTTATAATCTTCATTTCGGTATTTAGTCACTTCATTTCGTTCATTTCGGGGTTTATAATCTTCATTTCGGTATTTAGTCACTTCATTTCGTTCATTTCGTGGTTTATAATCTTCATTTCGGTATTTAGTCACTTCATTTCGTTCATTTCGGGGTTTATAATCTTCATTTCGGTATTTAGTCACTTCATTTCGTTCATTTCGTGGTTTATAATCTTCATTTCGGTATTTAGTCACTTCATTTCGTTCATTTCGGGGTTTATAATCTTCATTTAGGTATTTAGTTACTCCATTCATTTATCACTCCATCATTTACACTCTTCAAATACATTCAAATTAATTCTGTAAGCTTCATTTCGCGATTTACCTTCATTTCATGTTCATTTCGCGAAATACCTTCATTTCGCGATTTAGTCATACCCCTGCAAGACTGCACAGTGACAAAACTGACAATGTGTGGCTCTCAGCAGCAGATTCAAAACTTCCTCAGCTAAATTAATGGTAACATAGGAATTAATTCAAAAACTCCCTCACGGCCTCGCCCCAGTCTGCAGAATATGGGACATTTTTAACATTTTCTGTGCGAACAATCCTTAATTTCCTCCTATATTTACATTTATTCTACTGAGAACAGAAGCCAAAATGGAGGATTTCTTGGAGAACACTTTACCACTTCCTGCAGTCTGGGCCTCGCCCAAGTTAATGGTAACATTACTTATTTACTAACATTGTAACATAGGAACCCAGTCTGCACCAGTTTGTATTTCATGGTAAATTCCACCAACTTCTCGGTGGAATTTTTCCCCCTTTGAAGATAGTATTCTAGCAAAGTCGGTGGAATTTTGCCTATTTATTCCTATGTTACCATTAATTTTCGGTGGGAAAATTGAGAAAATGCTGGTGGATCAGCCCTATGTTTCAAAGTATGGCCAAAGTTGCCAATATATTGGAGACTTTGGAGAGCCAAAAATTCAATAATAATATGTCACTGGCGACTTTGGAGAAGTGAAATGAGTTATGAAACATTTAAATAACTAGTAAATCACTCATTAAATAGATTAAAAGGATGCACATGCATCAGACTAAGTATAATGGTACTTACAAATTAAAAATCTTCACATTGGAGCCTATTTTCTTGTTTTAAATATCTTAAATGTGGCGACCTGGACTCTGAAATCTTGGAGACCATTTCTTTTTCTCACTATATTGGCGACTTTTCTGCCATACTCTGAAACATGGGATCAGCCAAATTATTGAAATATTATGGTGGATTTTTTCAGCTTTTTGAAAAAGTCAGTGGGTTTCAGTGCACCAAATACAGACTGGAGTCTGCACCAGTCTGTATTTCATGGTTAATTCCACCGACTTGTCCGAAATTCCACTGACATGTCAGTGGAATTTTTTCACCCTTGAGAAAAATATTCCAGCAAAGTCAGTGGAATTTTTGCTATTTATTCCTATGTTACCATTCATTTTTGGTGGCTAAATTGAGAAAATGCTGGTGGATTAGCCAAATTTTTGGTAATATATTGGTGGATTTTTTCAGCTTTTAAAGTTTTTGAAGAAGTCAGTGGGTTTCTGTGCACCAAATACAGACTGGCATGTAAACATAGGAAGAAATTAAGAATTGTTCGCATAGAAAATGTTAATAATGTCCCATTTTCTGCAAACTGGCAATAAATACATGTAAACATAGGAATTAATTACTAATTTGTCGCCGGGTATTAGATGAATACTTCAGGAGATCAATTTCTAGGCCTCAATTGTCGCTGGATAAACTTCACAAATTCACCCATCTTTTATTATTAGTCTCCAAGATTTCAATTTTGAGGACAATTTGTCTCCAAAAATTTTGAAATCTGTCTCCAAAATGACAAAATTTCTCAAAATGTCTCCAATAATAACATGTAAGCATAGGAATTAATTAAGAAATAGTCACCAAGATCTTGCTCGACATATTTTCCTTCAAAAAACGTCTCCAAAGATCTTTGGCGACGTGGCCACACTTTTCAGACTGGATAGGAACCAGTCTGCAAAGTGTGGCAGTGGCATTAGTCTCCAAGATTTCAATTTTCATAGCAATTTCACCCAATTTGTCACCAAAGATTTTGAAATCTGTCTCCAATCCACTTTCCAGTCTGAAAAGCGCGGCCATGCCGCCAAAGATCTTTGGAGACGTTTTTTGAGAGAAAATAGGTCTGAACAAGATCTTGGTGACCATTTCCTAATTAATTCCTATGTTTACATCATGCCAGTCTGCAAAGTGTGGCATATCAGTCTCTAAGATTTCATTTCTGAGGGCAATTTGTCTCCTAAGATTTTCAAATCTGTCTCCAAAATGACCATAATTCTCAAAAATGTCTCGAATAATAACATGTAAGCATAGGAATTAATTAGAAAATAGTCTCCAAGAAGATGGCAAGATCTAGCTCAGACATATTTTCCTTCATAAAATGTCTCCAAAGATCTTTGGGGACATGGCCACACTTTTCAGACTGGTTTACATGTAATTTTTTGAGAAATTTGGTCATTTTGGAGACAGACCAGGTAGTAAAGTATGTCCAAACTCGCCAATATGATGGCGAGTTTGTGAGAAGATTTTTGACCTCTCCAATTCCAAATGGTGAGGAATATCTAATTTTCTCCTATGCTATAATGTTAATTTGGAAAGAATTTTTGATAATTTGATCAATTTGGAGAGAAATTTAGCTCCATTTGGAGAGAGCTGGAGAGATAATTGGTGAGTTTGTGAGCCACACTATTTTACTTGGGAGACAGACTTTAAAATCTTTGAAGACAAATTGACCTCATAAATGAAATCTTGGAGATTGATATGCCACACTTTGCAGACTCGTGGCATACCAGTGTCCAAGATTTCATTTATGAGGAAGATTTTGAATAACTCAATATGCTGCCTTTCATTTATCTTGAGATTGAATTTTGTTTAATTTTTATGTTAAGATTAAATTCGTCGAATGACATTTTGAGTTTATACCTATATTTCCATTAATTTTGCCACGTGAGGTTTTGAATTAATTCTTATGTTCCTATTAATTATGCTAAGGGAGATTCTGAATTTGTAGTGGAGACACTGAAGGAGAATTATCTCAATTTGAAATCTGTTAGATTCACATAACACACTATGCTATAGGTTCAAATGTCTAATATTCGTATTAGATCTGTGTCAGTGAATCTTGGAAGAATGTTCCACACTCTGCAAGTTGGATATAGTCAACATTTTAATTTGGTAGCTCAGCTTTTAAGTGCCTGGGTACACTGAGCGATTAAACATGCGAGCTGGCCTTACGAGTTACCCATTTATGCCCAGTGTTGCATAAACACACGACAAGTAAACACGAAATGGGTATACATGAGTTAACTCGCAATATCAGCTCGCACGTTTACTTGCACTGTGTAACTAGGCCCTAGTAGTGATTGTCTATGATGAAAGCACAATCTATTTTATTCAAATCTCTGCATCATGTTTCTCATTCTTCCACTCCTGAAATAAAAAATGCAATTATATTATTAGCTAATAGTGATAAGTATCATTGTTTGAGCACTAACTTTTTATATTCATTCCAATACAGACATGAAATTTAGCAGACAAATCTAGACTTTACAAATATTAACATAAAGAACCTGGATGCTAATAATCCGAGACTGGAGGTATTGTGTAATCATACAAGAAAAATTCCCAGGTAAAGTGTGTTTGCTAATGTGGTAGATATCGAGGATATGAATATTCATTTCCTCATTTTATTTACTTAAAAATGTATTTTTCAGATAGGGATAATCTCTGATGATTTCTCAATAATGCTTAGTCATATAATAGTAACTTTCGGTTTTGGTTAAAATGAAACCATTTTTACATTTTATATTATGCTAAATCTGGTGATTTATAGAAACAATTAAAGATATAAATTATTTCCCCATTTTATAATTGCTACCTACTTTCATTATGATTATTTTGCATCTGAGAAAATCAATTTTATTAGTTTACAATAAGTTTTATCTTGCATTATGGTACCAATTTATTGAACATATATTTCTTCAATACTCTGTAGCTACATGATGTAGATGATTGATAAGTCAGTATACTTTTGAGTTTGATGTAAACTAGCTAATTCACACGCTGAAGCTCTTACAGTTGTGATAACTAGAGTTGTTTATCTCAGATGTGTGGCAGGGGTAAAAAACGAAATATGAAGACAATCAAATCTTCAGGTCAAGAGCCTCAAGTTAAAAAAAAAAAATTCAAAGAAGACAAATGGACCAATATTCTTTGAAAGTTCTTGTCTGGTCACAGCCATTGAGAGAAGTGAAACACCATGATGCTATCAATATGAGAGTAAAGGTATTGTTTTACTGTTAGCTACAAGCTTACCTTGTGGATGTAGAAAAGTTGAGATAATTTTAAATTTTATGCAATCTAATTCAAATATAGAAATTGACTACAGTTTTAATTTCAGATTTGTGAAAATTTAAAACTATTTTAATTTCAGATGTGTGGCATTGCTAAGAGACGAAATCTGAACACGACCAAAACTGCAGTTGTTTATCCTAAAGTTACAGCACCTAAGTGTCGAAGCAGAGCACCAAGGCTCCCAATGGATGCACCAAGGCTCCCAATGGATGTATCAAAGCTCCCAATGGATGCACCAAAGCTCCCAATGGATGCACCAAAGCTCCCAATGGATGCACCAATGCTCCCAATGGATGAACCGAAGCTCCCAATGGATGCACCAAAGCTCCCAATGGATGCACCAAAGCTCCCAATGGATGTATCGAAGCTCACAATGGATGCACCGAAGCTCCCAGTGGATGCACCGAAGCTCCTAGTGGATGAACCAGAGCTCCCAGTGGATGAACCAGAGCTCCCAGTGGATGAACCAGAGCTCCCAGTGGATGAACCAGTGCTCCCAGTGGATGAACCAGTGCTCCCAGTGGATGAACCAGTGCTCTCAGTGGATGAACCAGTGCTCTCAGTGGATGAACCAGTGCTCTCAGTGGATGAACCAGTACTCCCAGTGGATGAACCAGTACTCCCAGTGGATGAACCAGTGCTCCCAGTAGGTGCATCAGAACTTTATATGGGTGCGGTAGAGCTCCCAGTAAGTGCACCAGAGTTTTATATGGATGCACTAGAGCTCCCAGTAGGTGCGCCAGAGCTTTATATGGGTGCACCAGAGAATACAAATTCACCATCTCAAAGTAATCTAATCACCTTCAATGGGGAGGATATTGGAGAGAATAACGTTCAACCTAAATCTGATCTTGTTCAGGATTTTGATGTAAGTTTTGAATAATAGTAGCTAATTATTGTGAGTGTTATGTAGATTTAGAATGATTGCTATTGCTAAATAAAATGTTCATGTGGTTAGATAGGTAACTACATATTGACTAATTACCTTGACCAATGATGATTTAACTATGTACATTGCGGGCCTCATTATGGATTGTCTCCTTTCTTCAAGACTAATTCATTAGTTATGTTTTCATTTCAGAACGAAGAAAGCATTATCATACCAAAGCGAGCAGTAAAGCTTCTGGATGGAAGGATTGGGTTTTACCGCGAAGATATGCTGGTGAGTTTATATTGAAGATTGCAATTGTTTTTATATGATGTCATAGCTATACATTACATTTTGGTTGTTTTCAGGTGGAGTTAGGTATAGCGAAAAGACAAGAAAGGAAGAAAAAGAAAAAATGTCCTGAATGTGGCGTTAAGCGGATCGAACTTCCCAGTCATATGCGAGTAAAGCATGGATATAGCAAAGAGAAAGCTTCAAAGATAAATATGATAACCAACCAAAGGGCTCACAATAGCAAAACCTACAAAGGGGTTCTCAAAAGAGAAAGACAGCAATGTCCCCAATGCTCATCAAAACCCCTTAATCTTGGTGTACATCTGAAACGAATCCACAATAAAAAAAATGTCATCATTCCAACCAAGAGTGCCTGCCAGAAGAATGAAAACCCTGTTATCGAATTGGATAGCAGTAATGTGACCATCAGAGAAAGTGTGAGTCTTGCTGAACTTGAGCCATCTCTTGATGAACAAGTTACTACTGTCAGCAATGATAAAGATCATCGAGACTCCATAGAGTCAGCTATATTGCGAGCAGTAGAATCAAGCAACGTGCTTCCTTTGAATTCCATGTCAGCAGACTATGTAGTGCCTGATCTCTTAAAAAAAGCACTCAAAGAATATGGCGAGTGGATGATGGGACCACAAGGTGGAGGTAACAAAAAAGTAACTGCATCTCAAAATAGAGAGATGATGACCAGAGTTTGTCATGATCTTAATGCTCAATGCGTATCTGACATTGTTGATGATTCCAAATTATGGAGGCTTATGTTAGGCAAAAAGAATGAGAAAAAATGGTCTGGACACACTTCAAGATCATACATGGTGGCCATTAAAAAGTTTTTAATGTTCTTACTCAAGGATAAGCGGAAACAAAATTATACAACTGAAGAAGACAGAGATCTTGCTCGAGATATCATAACTGATATTGGTAACTGGAGTAAAAGTTACAGGAACCAAATAGGCATTGAGGGTGCAAGAAAGAGAATCAAACATGCCCAAAATTTGATAGATCCTGACAAGTTCAATCATTACAAAGGCAGTGAAGAGTTCAAGAATGCTCTTTTATTATTTCAAGAAATGAGGAATGGAATTTTTGAACTAAATAGAAAAAGATTTTCTCTACTCCGAGGATTCCTCTTATTCAATGTGAATCTGCGAAATGCAAACCGAGCAGGAGTGCTTGCAGAGTTAACCACGGAAAATTTCAAAAACTACAAAAAAGGATGGGATCGAACCAAAGGGTGCAGTCAATATATAGTGACAATTGAAGAGCATAAAACATTGGCCACAAGTGGTCCTGCCAAGCTCACCTTCTCTACTCAACTCTTTGAACAGATGGATTTATATTTAAATCATGTTAGAAGTGAAATAGCAGTTGAAGAGAATGGCTATTTTTTCACTTCTTATAAAGGAAAGCCCATGTTGTCATCATCCTCTGTAGCGCACTACCTGAGTCGGCACACTGAAGCATCTGGTATTGGACATATGACGTCGAACGATTTCCGGAGATCTGCTACAACAATCACCAGACTTGTAGATCCCACCATGAAGAATCAAGTGGCTGGTCATCTCAATCATCATATTGCAACTGCTGAGAAAGTGTACAATGTGGTTGATAAAGACCTTCAAGGATTTGAGGCAACCCAATTTTTGCAAGATATATATGATGGGAAATTAGAGAAAACTTCAAAAGTTGAATTCACTTCAGGTTAGTTGTCAATTCTTTATGTTTTTCTCATCAATATTCGTTATATAGTATATTTTATTGACTATTGATGGTCTGTTCAATATTAGCTGATGAATGAACCTCCGTTTTTTCTTAGATGTACCAGGGGAAGCTCAGGCAAGCTCATCCATGTGTGCAGCAATGGAGAAAGAATTTTTAACGTCACAAGGTGGGTTATTTGAGGCAAATATTTTAGATCATTGTTCGGTAACAATAAAAATTTATGATTTTAACAACAATCAATTGCTATATGAGTTTTTAATTCTTGATTACTATCTTGTTCATTATAGAGAACAGAGTTATTAAGATTGAAAAACTGCTAAAAAGCTGCATCTAATTATTATTCTAATTCTGTCTTCCTTGGCAGATTGTGAAGACACAGATCAACTCGAAGAATTTGCAGAAATGAAATCCCAGTCCAAACAGAGGACCTTCCTAGATAGTGATAAAAACCGAATTCATGATCTGTTCTGGTCAGAACTTTTAGCAGGAAACACATACACAAGCTCTGAAATTGACGTAATATGCAAGGAAAACATTCCAGAGTTATTCCAGAAATATGGTCCAGTACGATTAAGGAACAAATTCCGCTATCTAAAAGCAACCTATCTACACAAGAAAGAAAATAATAAATTGTTGAAACCTAAATATTCGTCATGGCTAATTGAGATTTTATCACATATTTATGATTCATAACAATTATTAATTAGATACCTGTGATAATTAGTAATTAGTTGATACTCTGTTTTTCCATGTATTGAAAAGGATTGCTGCGTTGTATTGCAATTTTATTATAGATGTTTTTGTTTATTCCAATTTCTATTGTTTATTTGATTCTATGATATCTAGTCTTTCTCTATTAACTCTTTATTTCGTGTTATTTTTAAGAGGAATCTTGCTAATATTCTATAGCTAACTTTTATTCGATTAATTATTTATTTCATGTTATTTTCATAAGGAATCGTTCCTATATACTATATCTAATTATTTCCCGACTCACTCTTCATTTCGTGATATTTTCATTAGGAATCGGTCATATATTCTGTCTAGTTATAAGTCAATTAACTCTTTATTTCGTGTTATTTTCACAAGGAATCGCGCTCATATTCTATTCCAAGTAATTAAAGGATTGCAATATAATTATTTCTATAGTTTATTGTATCTTAATACAAAAGTAACAGATCCTCCTTCATTTTATT
Source organism: Caprella mutica (assembly GCA_947561585.1). Classification (NCBI taxonomy): domain Eukaryota; kingdom Metazoa; phylum Arthropoda; class Malacostraca; order Amphipoda; family Caprellidae; genus Caprella; species Caprella mutica. The sequence goes on along the minus strand of CANNZV010004482.1, from coordinate 29,928 downwards.
TACCTATTTTAAGATGAAAAATATTGTGTTGGACCGTCTTTTTGAAATTACATCTTTGTTATTATGGAAAATATCACTTGTGAATACTACTGTCGAGGATAGATCATTAAATCAATATATGTGTACTGTAGAATGAAAGCAAAATGTTCTTAGATTTATTATTACTTATTTACATGTAGATGAAGGATATATTAATGAAATATCTTCTGTAATTATGATAAATAAGAAAGAAGAGTTTAAAATGCTAATATGACATATTCCAATTGAATCTGTTATAGTAGAGTTAATAATTTGTTCTGATTGAAGTTGCTAGAAATTTCAAAAAGTATTCTAATATGATTGAGCCGAAACTGAAAATTTGTAGTCTATCTACCAGACTTTTGAACTCTAGTTATATAATATCCTGTGAAACTATTCATCTAAAAGTTCACTGGTGTTCATTTTGATCTTAATATCGTAGGAAACTCTCAAATAGCTTCAACTTTCTATTTTGTTGATCCTACAATTATTAACTGAGAGGTACCAATCTAGTATGTAAATATTGATAAACTACTGTATGATGGAAATTGAGACTATTTTAAATGCTGAAAATCGCACAAAACCATATGCGACAAGATCTTGATTACTGATTACTTCTTGTTTTACAAACTAGAATTCTGAAGAGAAATGAGAGTTTAACTGGTTCGATCTACCAGTATTCAACAGACTAGCATTTATGCCACTATGGATTATTAAGTTCCCAAAATTATCAGGATTTCTCGATGCCACCATACAGCAAGATTACTCTTACCAGTTATTAATGCTCGTAGGATACTGCACAGAGTGCCTGTATATGTGGCTAAAATTAAATCCAGTAACAATAACAATTAGTTACCACATACATATGTACTTGTAAGTGATACGTCGAAGAATTTCGTACTAGGCAATGAATAAATTAGAACAAGAATTTAAAGTCAATACATCTCTACTACTAATGAGAATTTGTAATAGAGATGCCAAAAATATTGCAAAAAGTTAACGGTATGTCAAACTGCTTTTTCATCATTAATACTGCAATTACTGGTACGTATGCAATGGGCTCATCATCCCTCATATGTTTTTATATATACGTATAAAAATATCTAAAAAAATCACGCACCAGAAATAATTCAAGTAGATATTATCCAATATCCTGGACACGGATTAGTTTGAGGAAATTAAATTGTTCATGAAATCGGAAAAGTTTTTAGAAATTTTATCTGGATGAGGTTTAACAAATTTATATTGATGAAGTGTATTGAAAAGCCGTTACCTTTAACAGAAAAATACATTAGTATATATATATATAAATATTAAATATCACGCTCCAGAATCAGGTATGATATATATCATGGATACGGATTACTTCGAGGAAATTCAATTATTAATAAAATAGAAAACTTTGATAGAAATTTTTACTGGGTGTGCTGTAACTAATTTATACTGATAACCTTTTTTGAATCTATATTTAACACCTGTTATTATTAACAGGAAAATAAACTAGTATAATATAAACGACTAAACATGTTAGATTTGATATTATTAATGTTCAAATTGAAATACTAAATGAAACAGTGGAGTGCATTATATCTTCGAATTATCAATAATATTATTGTATTCTAAATATAAATATATAATCGATTCATTAATATCAGTAGAATGATAATAATCCTGAATTCATCTTCATTATTGTGTAGATCACAAGTAATTGTTGATTAATCGACACCGTACACTATAATATTCTGCAAGATGTAAAAATTCGCCCAAATATTTACTGAATTCGACATAATATGAAAATTCCGCCATATACAATCTCATTCCCACAAAATCCTATAAATTTCCACCAAATACTAAATTCCACCATCAAATCTCTCAAATTTCGATTAAATACTGCATTGTCAAAACTACTTCATGTTGATCCAGTGTTCCATCGCACTAGTTGGCGTTCCAATACCCGTTCGTACCTTTACAACCGCCGTTGTCCCCTATATGAATATTAATTATTGATTAATTAAAGGTACAATGCAATTGAATAGAAGTAATTCCTACATCTTATGTACGTAACTGTGGACGGAGAAGTAACTTAAGACTGATTACCAAACAGTACTCTTTACAGGCAAAATGAGTGCCACTCTCGATGACCTGGCAGTATAGGGCCAAAATATGCTCCCTCATGGCTCACCACATCGTCAACGAATTTGACGACAACATGGGAGTGGAGTTGTGATAATTTGGGCTGAGACCATTGGAAATGAACTGGTCGGATCTTCCAGGATTCCAGAAGGAGTGAAATAAATTTTAGTAACTATACTAACTTTTTGAAGGGTGGATTTGTTCATTTGCCAAAATTTAGACCTTCTGAGTTCAAAAGAAAGTTAATTTTCTTGCATGAAATCGGTCCTTTTGACTCTACTAAGCCAACTGTGAATTTCCTGAGAAGTAATAATTTCGGCGATGAAAAGTTGTTGTTTAAATCCAAATGAAAACCTTCGGTCCATCCTGAATGTGTATGTGGGAGGATGTCAGTTCTCGTCGAAAGATCACCTCTGGATGGAAACTGAAGACTCTTGTTAGACGATAACATCTGTTACTATAAACAAATAAACAGATTTGATGGATAAGCGTCAATTTTGAAAGTGGTTGAAAAGAGAGGAAATCAAACCGAATGTTTAACTTCAAATTAGCAGTTTTTGATATGATTCATAATCTTTGATTATAATAATATTTTACTGTAAGCTAACAATGAACGCTACTGTTGAAAATAAAATTTCCAATAGAATTATTTAAAACATTTATTAATGTATATTAAGTGTGCTGCACATGACCTTTGTACACTGAAAATGAATAATTATTAGTAAAAGTGGTTCTAATACATTTTCGAAATAATTTTTTAATTAATTTCCATTTTTTTTAAATTGTTCGCATTGAAGATGAATATTTGCACGAATTTTCAAGACAAATGATTAAGTTTAACCAATTTTATCGCAAAAGACGCATCTGCATAAAAGTGAAAGATACGTGTATAAGTTAATGTGCATACAGAAGTAGCGGTGCTACCGCTATACCATAAGAAGTAGCGGTGCTACCGCTATACCATAAGAAGCAGCGGTGCTACTGCTATACTAATAAGAAATAGCGGTGCTACCGCTATACCATAAGAAGTAGCGGTGCTACCGCTATACGAATAAGAAATAGCGGTGCTACTGCTATACTAATAAGAAATAGCGGTGCTACCGCTATACCAAAAGAAGCAGCGCTGCTACTGCTATACTAATAAGAAATAGCGGTGCTACCGCTATACCATAAGAAGTAGCGGTGCTACCGCTATACGAATAAGAAATAGCGGTGCTACTGCTATACTAATAAGAAATAGCGGTGCTACCGCTATACTAATAAGAAGTAGCGGTGCTACCGCTATACGAATAAGAAATAGCGGTGCTGCCGCTATACGAATAAGAAATAGCGGTGCTGCCGCTATACGAAAAAGAAGTAGCGGTGCTAGCTACCGCTATACGAGTAAGAAGTAGCGGTTCTACCGCTAAACGAATAAGAAGTAGTGGTGCTACCGCTATACGAATAAGAAGTAGTGGTGCTACCGCTATACGAAAAAGAAGTAGCGGTGCTAGCTACCGCTATACGAGTAAGAAGTAGCGGTTCTACCGCTAAACGAATAAGAAGTAGCGGTGCTACCGCTATATGAATAAGAAGTAGCGGTGCTACCGCTATATGAATAAGAAGTAGCGGTGCTACCGCTATATGAATAAGAAGTAGCGGCTGTGCCATTCTCTTGTGACTTAAAGTAGAAGCATGACATTAATATGAATTTCCTCTTCCTTATATTTTATGAGAATAAAAATATGTGTTTCCACACACAAATTGATAATAGTGATATGAGTGACTGCATTTAGGTACTATCATGAGTAGCAGACGCATGCGCTCTCTTTCTTACAGGACGAATTTTATCACAACTACACCTTCCCTTTTAAACCTGAATTATGTAACATCTAAGTTATTTCATCAGCATATAGTTATTGAATAAATTGATTAATGCATTGGAAGGGGGAAAGTGAATTGGTCATTTATTTTCTCCAATTTTGATAAATTTTGACGAGTTATCTTTTTCATGGTAATTAAAGTATCAAAAGCTAGAAATTGCATTGAACAGATTCTTATATTTGATTCTCTTTTCCTTTATATCATTGATTTATGATACTCATAAAGGTATATAGTGTTTATTCATGGTTATTGATTATCATTAGTATTGGTTAATTTAATTATGCATAAATTTGATCATCACTTTCTCCTAAAAAAAAGAATGAATGATAGATAATAAATCTACCAATACAGAAAATTATTTACAAGTTAGGTTAGGTTTTAAACATGTTCAGTTAGGTCGTGTTGGAGTTATGTACTATTTAATAGTGTATGATCATTATAACTATTCTATTTATGAAATATATGACACGTCATTTTTATTATGACATAACATCAAGTAGCAGGAAATCCTCTCACTTGTCGTCAAATACATGACCTTAGATCATGAATGCTATATATCATGGTAAGTAAAATTGTAAAATAAATGATTGTCCCATATTTATATTTTTCTTTTTCCAGGCTCACATATGATCAAATGCTCCATCTTCCATACTTTCAATCTATATGAATATTCTACCTATCATTGTATGAATGAACAAAGTTAGATGATACAGGAAGGTCAGTTTGTTTTTCAGTTATATTTCACTTTATAATTTGCTATAAATATTTTTCTAGTTATTTTGTTTAGATTTAACTATTGTATAATGAATTAACATTGTAATACCTATTTATTATTTTTTGTTTTATTCAACCATGAATCAATTTCAAGTCTTATATAATGAAATAACTTTCAAACACCCATCCATATTTCTGTGGACGAGTGGCAGAAAAACCTGCTAGTCGAAAAACAATGATTTAACATTTTGGCATCATTTCTAACCAACACATTCCTGCAAAGAAAAGTTTAAAACAATGGGTTAATAAATTAAATTTCGAGTACATTTTATTCACAACAATAAAAGAAATTTTGTAATTTATTTTTAAATTTTTTTTAATTTCGAGTAATTATTGCTAATGATGGTTAATCTTTTTTTTATTTTAATAAAGCATCAATTTAATACTGTACCAGTACATTGTTAACTAATATACAACATTCAATATCAATGTATGTATATTACCGAAACTATTAGCTACATAGAAATAACTAAAGTTTGGGGAAGATATTGTTAAGATTATCCATTGTCCCTGGAACTGTCACCATTTAAATACAAAGACATTAATATAATATTGTCTCATTTATTCAATTTAGAATTATAAAGTTGCATTTTCTCACTAAAACATGAATTTCCATCACACATAGTGAATGGTAGCCGGTAAATTGCTCGAAAAACAATTGCTCGAACGAACAATTGCTCGAATTATATAATTGCATAGTTTTCGATTTTATAAAAGTCAGTTATTCATGAAGTGGAGCTGCACCTAACAATCCTTGCTTCTTTTTAGTAATTGATCATTAATCATTCTATAAATGATTTTAATTATTACTTATTCTGCATAATCTTTTCTTTTCCTTAGAGACCGTTTGTGTCATCTCGTATGTAACATGTGAATTGGAATCATGTGGTGAATCAGTACTGTTCATTTTTTTTATCATAAAACCCGAAACTTTTAATTTATTAAAACTCTGCCTATATATATGTGGCACCTCAATAGGTGAAACAAAGGATATGGCTAGTAATATATCGGTGCAAAAAAGTTTGGGTTTTATGATAAAAAAAAATGAACAGTACTGATTCACCACATGATTCCAATTCACATGTTACATACGAGATGACACAAACGGTCTCTAAGAAAAAAAAAAAAAGATTATGAAGAATGAGTAATATTAAAATAATTTATAGAATGATTAATGATCAATTAATAAAAAGAAACAATGATTGTTAGGTGCAGCTCCACTTCATGAATAACTGACTTTTATAAAATCGAAAACTGTGCAATTTTGTTCATTCGAGCAATTTGATAATTCGAGCAATTGTTCATTCGAGCAATTGTTCGTTCGAGCAATTGGTTTTCGAGCAATTGTCTTTCAAGCAATTGTTCAATCGAGCAATTGTTTTTCGAGCAATTGTTTTTCGAGCAATTGTTTTTCGAGCAATTGTTTTCGAGCAATTGTTTTCGAGCAATTTACCTAGAACCATAGTGAATGATGTAAGAAAATAATCCAATATATACTTTTACTCAAAACATTATATTGTTCTATACTTTTAATTTATCTACCTATTTGAAAATAGAAAATATATAAAAACCATCATATTTAATATATTTTATTAAATAATTAAATTCCTGAAACTGATATAAGATTCACAATTGTTCGGTAGTGAAAATGTTTCATATCGAACAGTTCGGGACCTCAAAATTTATGTCTTTTAAATTAAGACATAGTTCCAAGTTTTTTTTTTTCAGGTGCTCCACATAACCATTAAATTACGGAAAGGTGAATAATATTCATATTATATTATAGCGAGTCATACGAAACAAGAAAAAGATATAGCATCTTTCTTTTTAGCTGAGAGATGGAATGACATGCTGATTTCACGCTAAGAACTGCAAGCGTTAAGAGAGCATTGCATCACTCTGGGGTACACTGCTTCTCACTCTATGTCTTGTGACATTTCCACCAAAGACATTTAAATGCACTGCCACACATTCTCAGCTATTTCACACTTAGGTATCAACATCTCAAAAAGTACATATATCTTTTTACAAATATTGGAGTAAAGATTTATACTTATCATATCAACATTAATCAATATTCTATTTATTATTCAGTTAATTATTATATAAACACTATTGCAGTTTACCTGCTGCTATGGAAAAGTAATTTATTGCAAATTAGTCACTTTTCCTTATTTATCAAAGTTACCCCTAAAGTCTCTCTCAGTGTTCAGTGAATAGCGATTGGTTTGAAGAGAGAAAAACAGGTTTATTTAGCTTTATTATCGAACTAAGATTTTTTTGGTGGTCACTACATCGCAATCAGGTTTTAATAATAAGTTCTGTAATATCATTCGGATGAATAATAGATCATCTCTGTATTGAGACACTCACAGTACTTGGAAAGTGTGTTAACGTAGCTCTGTTAGAGGCTTCTTAAGTTCAGATTGCTACAATTACCTACACAAATGATCACTTTCCGAGTGCTGTGAGTGTCTGAGTATGGCGACCTTCTCCAAAATTCTTCATAATATATTATTGAAATTGGTCGGTGAGTTCAATATTAACTATGAAATAGTAATATTTTTCAGTTAAATAAAATCATATAAATAACGCTGATTGGAATTATTTTAAGTTTGTTAATTTTGTAGCTTAAACTACTCGTAATATAAATATTCCTCCTTGTGAATATATCTTCAATGGTTCTTTACAAAATATTCTTCCATTTTATTATCTCTTGTCCATTTTTTTCTTCTGTATATCATAGTTTTTCATAATGAATGATAGAGTATTTATGATACTTTCAACAGTTCGAGTGATTGGAGACTCTTTTCTTTGACAGTACCTATAGTGTGTTTCGTTGTATCCTGATTTGGACTATCTGAACATTTGTTTATTACCCTGATTATAAAGGTTATGTTCAACGTATATGGGTGTTCACTGACAATTGAAAGTACACTGTGTTTCATCCAAGTGGTGAGCCAGTGACCAAAATTATATCGCGTCTTGCAGGACGGTTAATTCATTATTTTGGATTCACTTAACTGGCAATCTGGCGTCATTTCAATGAGGTACTGATATAACTGAAACAAAATAAGGTTTTCAGCGTCCTGCAATCGCTGAAACACTACCTCTCTCTAGTGTAGTTTATCATAACTTGGAGAACTTCAAGTCGTAGTATGTATACGCTATTTTGTTTATAAAGGGTGGATGCTCATCGCCTCTTTCAACCTGAAAAATGTTTTCTGAACTAGCGAATAAATGCATTGTCCTGCAGTTTGCCAAAACATCTTTTCCTTCATCGGTACGCCGAGAATTTTCAATGTTACTGGTTCTATCCGCAAGAAAATGAAAACAAAAATATCAGAAGCAATAACTCAGAGATGAAGATTTTCTTTTTAAGATACCACCCAGAATGGCTCTCCTAAAAAGATTCTTTGCAGATTTCACCCACCAAAACCACGTTGTGGAGAATCATCAGACATGAACTTCGTTTCAGTTTGTAACATTGTAGCATTCATCATTTTGTATTAACCATTCATTTCAAAGAACAATTTTCTAATAACTCAATTTGAATACTAGACCGATTTCATACTAATATTTCGTCATAATCGGTTCCAATAATATGTTCCAATAATACGTAAAACTACCCAATAATTATGCTAGCTAACTCTACATTCATTCAGTTGTCTATTAGATTTAATACATTGTGCAGTGATTGACCCTTAGTGATGAACATTTGTCTTATAAGGGTAAGTTGTTTAGCATAGCATTTATTATATACTTTGTGTTATATATAAGCCTTTAGTTAGGAATGTACTCATTAGAAATTAACTATATATAATAATTATTACCGTTAAAAGTAAACTGAGATTCTTGAATGATTTATAGCCTATGCCATCTTATTTAGTATCATTCCATAAAGGAGTTAACTATTTAATTTATCGATAAATATTGAATCATTTCTTTATACCATTACTTATTCATACTTAAAACTTTAATATTCAGTATGTTCGATTAATCATTATTACTACCATAGGCATAACTACTCGTGATACTATAGTTCGCGTTAATATGGGTAGTCACCCTAAACGTAGAAGTTGTATCTTTAGGTTTTGTCTATAGCACTATGTTATTTGATATTTAATTAAGATTTGTTCATTGTATTTATTCTGATAACTGTGTTCTTTCACAGGTATCACTCCTGTACTGAAGTCAAATAAAAACTACCAAAAATCTACTCGTCATTCAACTCTATACAAATTGATTGAAGGAATTAAATTAAGCTAAATAATAGAAACCTTCAACTGGTGACCCCGTCATTAACACCTACAACTCTTCTGAATTCGATAAAAAATTCTAAAATTAAACCATGGCTCCAAACGATCCAACTGACCCTCCATCAACTAAACAAACTGAACCCATTCAGCATCTATCTATTAAAATCCCAGCATTTATGGAAACTGCTGCGACTGGATGGTTCAGTATTATTGAAGCACAATTTCATCTCAGCAGAATAACAGTTGAAGAAACTAAATACTACCATGTGTTAGCTGCATTACCACCAACCATTGTTGCTAATCTATCTCCAACTATTCTAGAAAGCAAAAATTACTCAGGACTTAAAGCTGCCGTAATTGCCTCATTTGAATCTACTAAACCGGAACTTTTTGATAAACTCATCTCAAAAACTACCATGTCTGGTAGGCCATCTGTTTATCTTCAAGTGTTAAGTGCTACTGCAAATAAAATAGGCGTCGGTGAAGATTTAATTCGTCACAAATTCATTCAAGCTACCCCATCTACAATTTCACCCGTTCTAGCTGCTCAAAAATCACTTACCCTACAACAGCTCGGAACTTTAGCTGATGAGTTGATGCCTTACTTTAGTAACACAAACGTGCTTAATGTAAGATCCAACAACGAAAGGCAACAACAAAACTACTCCAGTAATCAAACTCGGCATGACAGACCTCACCAAAATTATTCAACTTATCCATCCCAATGCCCAGCCGGAGTAAGACCATATTCCGAAACTCAACGCCCAAAAGTGTGCCGTGCACACCTGTACTTTGCAGAAAAAGCACGGACATGTAAACCGTGGTGTCGATGGCCAGATAAGAAGAACTGCAACATGCAACCATCTTCGCGACCTTCGTCATCAGCCCGTCAATCACACTCGGAAAACTAGACGGGCGGGTCGCCCTAGCAACCATCGGCCCGCCACTCCTACAAGTTGCCGCTCGAATTGGTGCTACCAAGCTTGATATCATCATTGATACAGGCGCTGCAGTCTCAATAATACCTTCACGTTATATTAACGGTATAACCATCAATCCAACTGCAGTCAAACTAACTACAGCAGACGGTCAAACAATTCCGTGTCATGGTGAATCCCTTATTGATATAAGCATCCCATCATTGCGCAGAACATACGTTTGGAACTTCATCGTTGCTGAAACAACACATCCGCTTCTTGGAGCTGATTTCTTAAGCAATTTCAACATCCTAGTTGACTGCAAATCAAAGAAGATGACTGACAACACTACATCACTTATTGCAACAACCACTGTAAGCACAACCGAAGAAGTTTTTCATATCAATATAAACTCTGATAAATCGCAACATCCTGTTGTAAGTGACCTCCTGAAAGAATATTCGTCTGTTACATCACCAAAAAAACTTCAGAACCAGGCTTGTGCAATAAAGATTTCGCACACTATCGAAACGGCAAACTCAAACCCTGTGTACGCTAAAACAAGACAGCTATCAGCAGAGAAATTAAACGCAGCACAAGCAGAATTCAAAACTCTTCAGCAAGCCGGTATTATACGCCCCTCAAAATCTCCTTGGACATCACCATTGCATTTAGTACCCAAGAAAAACCCAGGACAATGGCGACCATGTGGTGATTACCGCGCTCTGAACACCATAACGAAACCAGACAGATACCCTATTCCCCATCTCAATAGTTTATCTTCCCATCTCCACAACAAAAATGTTTTCTCGAAATTAGATCTCATCAGAGCCTACCACCAGATCCCAATCCACCCTGATGACATAGAAAAAACCGCAGTCACAACCCCCTTCGGATCATTCGAATATTGTTATATGCCCTACGGTTTAAGAAACAGTGGAGCCACCTTTCAACGTTTCATGGACCAATCATTCATTGATTGTGATTGTTCGTTCATTTACCTGGACGATATACTGATATCCTCAGAAAATGAAGAGCAACATGCCAAGGACCTCGAACAAGTGTTTAGTATTTTGGACAAATACGATTTAAAAATAGCAACAGAAAAATGTTCGTTTTTCCAAGAAGAACTAGATTTTCTTGGATACTCTATAAAGTCGGACGGAATGAAACCAACAGAAGAAAAGACTTCTGAAATTAACTCATTTCCCCAACCTACTGATTCTAAATCACTCCGACGATTCCTAGGAATGGTCGGATTCTACCGTCGGCTCATCCCTAAATTTGCTAACCTCGTAATGCCTCTAACGGAACGCATAAGAATATCACCAAATGAAAAACAAATAACTCTGAACAGCGAAGAAACTAAATCATTTGGTGAAATAAAATCAGCACTAGCAAACGTGAGCTCTCTACCTCATCCATCCCCAAACGCTACTCAATACCACCTCGTAACTGACAGCTCTCAATATGCAATTGGTGCAGCACTACACCAACTCATCAACGGACAACCAGTACCAATTGGATTCTTTTCAAAGAAACTGTCAGCTAGCCAACAAAAATGTTCAACATTTGATAGAGAACTCTTCGCTGCCTACAGTGCTGTATTGCATTTTAAACCACTGATTGAAGGACGCGATACGATCTTATTCAGTGATCACAAACCTTCATCATCTGCTTTCAAAAGCACAAAGCCCTCTAAATCCGACAAACAGCAACGCTACTTCTCGATCATCACTGAATACATAAACGATCTGCAATACATTCGTGGTGATCAGAACATCGTTGCGGACTGTTTGTCGAGACCAACAAACTCAGTAATGCTAGACATAATCGACCTACCGTCCCTAGCCCAACAACAAAAAGACGATGCTGAAACACAGCAATACCTGGATAAGTTACATTCATACTACATCAACAATGATGCCAAGTTGTTTTGTGACACTTCTACTCCGTACCCACGTCCATTTATCCCATCGACTGCACGTCGCAGCATATTTGAAAGTCTTCACAATATCGCACATCCCGGTGTAAAAACAACTATCAAACTCATTAAATCTCGCTACTTCTGGCCCGACATCGATCGAAACATTAAAAACTGGTGCAGAGAATGTATTAACTGCCAACAAGCTAAAATCAACAAGCACACAAAGAGTGAGAAAACGCCATTTGATCTCCCTTCATCTCGCTTAGAAACGGTGCACATAGACATCATAGGACCCCTTCCACCCGTTAAGAAAAACAATGAAACTTACATTGCTCCCCAGCGCTACGTTCTTACGTGTATTGACAGAGCGACAAGGTGGATAGAAGCCATGCCAATCCACGAAATCACCGCCTCAACCGTTGCTTCAGCTTTCTTAAACACATGGATTGCACGCTTTGGCGTGCCATTGTACGTCGTAACAGACAGAGGATCGCAATTCGAATCTGAACTCTTCAACGAGCTATCCATTTTAGTGGGCTTCCATCGTCTCAGAACCACTGCTTACCATCCACAAACGAACGGTTTAATTGAGAGAGCCCACCGAACCCTGAAAACGGCTATAATTGCAAGAAAACAGAACTGGCTTGACGCACTCCCTGTAGTCTTGCTTGGCTTACGCAGCATACCAAACGATTCAGGATATTCACCCTTTACCGCTCTAACTGGAAATCACCTTCTGATGCCACGACCTATGATCAGCGAACAAGACTTACCATATACTCACGAAAACATCAAGAAACTAGCTCACGAAATGTCACTCCTAGATTTCAAACAACTCTCAGAAGGACGCATTCATTCTGGCCCTAAATCGTTCGTACCTTCAGAACTGAAGACATGCACTCACGTGTGGCTAAGAGTGGATCGCGTTCGACGTTCTCTAGAAGCGCCCTACACAGGTCCCTACAAAGTAAGTGAACGATACTCTAAACATTTCGTGATTGAACTCTCCGATGACAGAACTCAAACTGTATCCATCGACCGATTAAAACCTGCGATACTACAACCCACCACAACTACCAACCCTACTAATGAGCCTCTGAAACCGGACAGAACTTCTCCTGTAATATCACTACCAACTCAAGAATCTCAAGATATAAGCTCACCTCAACAAGCTACTACAACCAACGCTACAAAAACTAGATCTGGTCGAACCGTTAAATTTAAACGGTCTAACGATTATATTTATTTTTAGCTCCGCTATTTGGGAGGGAAGTTCTGTAGCATTCATCATTTTGTATTAACCATTCATTTCAAAGAACAATTTTCTAATAACTCAATTTGAATACTAGACCGATTTCATACTAATATTTCGTCATAATCGGTTCCAATAATATGTTCCAATAATACGTAAAACTACCCAATAATTATGCTAGCTAACTCTACATTCATTCAGTTGTCTATTAGATTTAATACATTGTGCAGTGATTGACCCTTAGTGATGAACATTTGTCTTATAAGGGTAAGTTGTTTAGCATAGCATTTATTATATACTTTGTGTTATATATAAGCCTTTAGTTAGGAATGTACTCATTAGAAATTAACTATATATAATAATTATTACCGTTAAAAGTAAACTGAGATTCTTGAATGATTTATAGCCTATGCCATCTTATTTAGTATCATTCCATAAAGGAGTTAACTATTTAATTTATCGATAAATATTGAATCATTTCTTTATACCATTACTTATTCATACTTAAAACTTTAATATTCAGTATGTTCGATTAATCATTATTACTACCATAGGCATAACTACTCGTGATACTATAGTTCGCGTTAATATGGGTAGTCACCCTAAACGTAGAAGTTGTATCTTTAGGTTTTGTCTATAGCACTATGTTATTTGATATTTAATTAAGATTTGTTCATTGTATTTATTCTGATAACTGTGTTCTTTCACAGGTATCACTCCTGTACTGAAGTCAAATAAAAACTACCAAAAATCTACTCGTCATTCAACTCTATACAAATTGATTGAAGGAATTAAATTAAGCTAAATAATAGAAACCTTCAACATTACATTTCATTTCAACCATTAACTGATGTCCACAACGAGTCGTTTGAACTGACGAGAAGTCCAAGCAGATGAAAATGCTAGGTATGATGTTAAGGTAATGATCTTCGTTGCCATTATTAATGGAATGGATCCAATCGTTCTTACGTTCCTTGACGATGATGGCAACTTGTCATCGGTTATTGGTTAATGGTGTTTCATACCTCAGATTGCTCTTAAGACATTATTTGGCCCAGGCTACTCCATTCTGCAATTACTCGTTCTTCCCTTGGTGGAAGCAAGACGGCGCTCCACCGCATTGCACAGAAGCAGTTCTATAATTTCTCAATGAAAAGTTTTGAGGTCGAGTCATTAGCAGAAGAACGTAAAATCCCGATCTCGACCCTTTCTTTGGACTTTCACTTCTGGACTGCTGCACAAACGCGAGTTTATAGAGAAGAACCAGAAGACTCCTAAGAAAGTTTGCAAGAATGTTCTGAAGCGCGTCGTTCTGTCTTCAGGCGCCCAGTTAAAATTCGGAGCAGGATAGGGGTAGTTGACAAGGCGCGAGGGGCCTGCATCACGGCAGGCAGGGAGCCGCGCTGGGGCCGCGACAGAGCATTTTTGTCCGTTTTGGGGACCTCACTCTATGTCCCCCCACTGCACCGAACTACACTGGGGCGCTACCCCAAAATGTTGACACCCGCTTTCTAATTGCTAATGCGCAACCGTGGCCACGCGTGAAACTCTGATGAAAAAATATTGACTGCGCGAATACTGCGCTGAATTTGAACTCACATTCATACTATAAAATATGAGCGTTAAGCGCATATATGATATGTACTTTATATGATGAATGTGACGTTCAGTCAATATCTACCATGAGGGTAAAAAAATTATCCTGAGGTCTAACTAAATATCTAGTTGAATTGATGAGGTTGACGCTATAAGTTGGATCCATATAATGGATAAATTAATTCAGTAGGGGTTGAACGTCTGCTTTGGAAAAAAAAACCTATCACTAACGTCAAAAGAAAACAAAATACAAGGAATTGGAAGAAGCAGTTAGAGAGAAATGGAACACCATGAACAACATCACCTACCACTGTCAGTAGCAAGATCATGGATGCAGAAAAACTACTCCGTAAATGCAGTCACTTTCCAAGGATTATGACGAAAAGAAACACAAACACCGGTGGCTACATTCACAAATGGAAGAGGAAAATGAAGAGGTGATAGTTAATGAAGCCTACGAGCCTACCTAACAAAATCTAAAACCTCGTAGATGAAGAGCATAACCCTAGCGCTATCTTCTCAAACACCAAGTAGCGTTAAGAAATTGATGAACATGGTTATTCAACAAAATAATAGTTGGATAAAATTTCGACGTGATGATACAAGAGTTCATCGGTGCAATAGTTGTTTCAAACATGTTCAGACTTATAGTAGTGATAAGGTTATAATTGATATAGATAGTTTTTACTATTTATAATGGTAAACTTAAAAGTTATACATTTTTAGTAATTTTTACATTGAAAAAATCCCTTTTTAATTTTCTTCTAACTTCTCCACTAGACAACTTTCTAAACTTAATCTCCTTGAAGAATAATAAAAGAATAACCAATAAATTTCCTAACAATATCTACATATAAAAATAGAAGAATAATTAATGAAAGATTTGGTAACTACGTGTTCCTCGGCACGTAGACTGTAGAGTGGAGTGCTCTCTCTGGTGGAAGCGTGTACCTTCCTCGTGACCTTATTTGGTCATTCCTCTAGTAAATTGAAACAAACATTATAAAAAAACTCACCAGATAAATTACATTTTGTTCTTATTATATTAAATTTATGTTTAACTTATCAGCCAATTTTTTTAATAATCAAGAGTTGAATAATATCAGAAAATAATATAAATAAGGTTGATGTGATTGAATTTGGAAGAATAGGTCAGTCACTTCACGAGCTATTGTGATCATGTTTATTATTGCTTATTGATGTTATAGAGTACTCTGTTTCAATGTAGTCAAGTAGGAGACCCATGATGTTTTAGACAATAATTAACGAACAGTTGAAAATCTGATCCTGACAAACAAAATAAAAACATTTTCAGTCTAGCTATTAATAATAGTCAGAGACACTCGACAGCCACCAAAGAGACACTCATCAGCCACCAAAGAGACACTCATCAGCCACCAACCATAGAGACACTAATCAGCTACCAACCATAGAGACGCTCATCAGCCACCAACCATAGAGACACTCGGCAGCCACCAAAGAGACACTCGGCAGCCACCAACCATAGAGACACTCATCAGCCACCAACCATAGAGACACTCATCAGTCACCAATCATTGAGACACTCGTCAGCCACCAACCATAGAGACACTCGTCAGTCACCAACCATTGAGACACTCGTCAGCCACCAACCATGGAGACACTCATCAGCCACCAACCATAGAGACACTCATCAGCCACCAACCATAGAGTGACAATCATCAGCCACCAACCATAGAGACACTCATCAGCCACCAACCATAGAGACATTCATCAGCCACCAACCATAGAGACACTCATCAGCCACCAACCATAGAGACACTCATCAGCCACCAACCATAGAGACACTCATCAGTCACCAACCATAGAGACACTCGTCAGCCACCAACCATAGAGATACTCGTCAGCCACCAACCAGAGAGACACTCATCAGCCACCAACCATAGAGACACTCATCAGCC
Organism: Caprella mutica; assembly: GCA_947561585.1. Taxonomy (NCBI): domain Eukaryota; kingdom Metazoa; phylum Arthropoda; class Malacostraca; order Amphipoda; family Caprellidae; genus Caprella; species Caprella mutica. Next base: position 13,249 of record CANNZV010004482.1, on the reverse strand, counting down.
ATCAACCATAGAGACACTCGTCAGCCACCAACCATAGAGACACTCGTCAGCCATCAACCATAGAGACACTCGTCAGTCACCAACCATATTGAGACACTCGTCAGTCACCAACCATAGAGACACTCGTCAGTCACCAACCATAGAGACACTCGTCAGTCACCAACCATATAGAGACACTCGTCAGTCACCAACCATAGAGGCGGTTCTAGGTAAATTGCTCGAAAACAATTGCTCGAAAGAAAATTACTCGAAAATAATTGCTCGAAAAACAATTGCTCGGAAGAACAATTGCTAGAAAGACAATTGCTCGAAAAACAATTGCTCGAACGAACAATTGCTCGAATGAACAATTGCTTGAATTATCAAATTGCTCGAATGAACAAAATTGCTCGAATTATAAAATTGCACAGTTTTCGATTTTATAAAATGTCAGTTATTCATGAAGTGGAGCTGCACCTAACAATCCTTGTTTCTTTTTAGTAATTGATCATTAATCATTCTATAAATGACATTAATTATTACTCATTCTGCATAATCTTTTTTTAGACCGTTTGTGTCATCTCGTATGTAACATGTGAATTGGAATCATGTGGTGAATCAGTACTGTTCATTTTTTTTTCTTGCTAGCATACACACTCATACACTTATCGTTTTTTAAATTAAATTTTTTTTTAAATTGAAAAACTACATTTTTTTTCAAAAACCAAAGCCAAAATCGAAAAAGTTACACGAATAAAATGCGTTTATTTTGCAAAGTTACATATACTTCAGAAATTCAGAATGATAGGTCCAAAAAAAAATCGAAAAGTGAGATGGCCCTTCTTATGACATTTTTATCTTTATGGCATTTATGGAATTCATGACGGCGTTATAGGCAATTCACAGGTAAATATGAAAACTATTCGTTTATATCCCATATAGATCACATAATAACATGAAAACAGCATTGAAAATTCATCCATAGTGATAAAATTGACATTTCACTTTATTATTTCATGTTTTTGAGTCTCCTGTAAATTGTGTATTTTCCAACTAAAAAAGACGAGAAGTCAATGAGTTTTCAAGCTACAAAAAAAAAGACAGTTTTAAAATCCTTGGAACATTCCTAACAAATCTTTAGAGGGTTTTGCAAAATTTCTTAGTCGTTTTCTTTTTATCGCAGTTCAAAATAAAAAAATTGGATTTTTTTAAAATTATAGTTAGTGATGAAAAAAGGCTAATAAAAAAGAACAGGAGGGAAAATTGAAAAAACACCTCTTTACATTTGTTTGAAATGTTCCAAGGATTCCAAAACTGTCTTTGTTTTTATTCTAGCGTACACACTCATACACTTCTCGTCTTTTGAAATATGCAAAAAAAAAAAAAAAATTAAAAACTACATTTTTTTTTTCGAAAACTGAATCAAAAATCAAAAAAGTAACATGAATAAAATGTTTTTATTTTGCGAAGCTACATATCCTCTACAAATTTCAGAACGATCAGTTCAAAAATAAAAAAGTTTTTTTTTCAAAAGTGGGTTAAATAAAACTTGTTATAGTACAATATATTAAAGTTATATTAAAATGAATTATATTTATGTAAGTTGCATCTCACATTTTAAACTTTTAATTTACAATTAACTAATTTAAATCTATAAATTTACAACCAACGGGGAAAATTCCGCCAGGCAAAATTCTACACTGGCAAAATTCCACTGGGTAAAATTCCTCTCACCGACGATTCGTTTAATCTAAAAATCTTGCCAAATCGTTCCTGGACATTGACCAATCGTCCCACCAAATTGCAGGCAATTTGGTTGAATACTTTTGAGTCATTGAGTTATAATGACCTTGACCTATGACCGGATCGCCCCAAATTTGCGGAAGGTCATATTTTACCCGGCATATATCTATTTATCATTTTGTTATTCGCATAACTGAAATTTTTTCAACCAAATTGCCTGAAATTTGGTGAAATGATTGGTCAATGTTCAGTGACCTTCTGGTAGAATTTTGGGATCGACCCGGTCAAAGGTTAAGGTCATGGTCAATCATAACTCAAAATGTATACTTGTTTGGACGATTAGTTAATATACAAGAACAATTTTGTTAAATTTTAGGAACGATCGGGTTAAATGTCAAAGATCAAGGTCAATGCCATTTATATCTCATTAACTCAAAAAGTATTCAACCAAATTGTCTAAAATTTGATGGAACGATTGATAATGTCTAGGACCCATCTGGTCGAATTTTGGGAGCAATCCAAGGTCATTTATTAATCAATAATTCAAAAGGTATTGAACCAAATTACATGAAATTTGGTGGAACGATTGGTCCTTAGTTACCAGATATTAGATTTTGGGAGAGAACGGGTCAAATTTTGTTTTTTTCAAGTTGAATTTGCTAATGTATTTTATGATTTTCAATAAAGTTTATTTATTTATAAAGTAGAGGCGAAGATAATGAATTATCTATATGAGTGAATAGTCTCAATTAGGCTATTTCATTAAGAACCATAATTAATAATGTGGCTTAGGTTTTATTTGCAGAGCAGTTAACAGCTTTTAACTCTGTAAAATCTTCACAGTCTGTAAAATCTTCACAGTCTGTAAAATCTTCACAGTCTGTAAAATCTTCACAGTCTGTAAAATCTTCACAGTCTGTAAAATCTTCACAGTCTGTAAAATCTTCACAGTCTGTAAAATCTTCACAGTCTGTAAAATCTTCACAGTCTGTAAAATCTTCACAGTCTGTAAAATCTTCACAGTCTGTAAAATCTTCACAGTCTGTAAAATCTTCACAGTCTGTAAAATCTTCACAGTCTGTAAAATCTTCACAGTCTGTAAAATCTTCACAGTCTGTAAAATCTTCACAGTCTGTAAAATCTTCACAGTCTGTAAAATCTTCACAGTCTGTAAAATCTTCACAGTCTGTAAAATCTTCACAGTCTGTAAAATCTTCACAGTCTGTAAAATCTTCACAGTCTGTAAAATCTTCACAGTCTGTAAAATCTTCACAGTCTGTAAAATCTTCACAATCTGTAAAATCTTCACAGTCTGTAAAATCTTCACAGTCTGTAAAATCTTCACAATCTGTAAAATCTTCACCGCCTGTAAAATCTTCAGTCTGTAAAATCTTCACTGCCTGTAAAATCTTCAGTCTGTAAAATCTTCACAGTGTGTAAAATCTCACACTCTTCACAGTCTTTAACTCTTAAGTAAGTCATTTTACCCTATGAAAGTAAAAGCATAGGCTGTCCCTAGGCGTGTCCCTCTAGGCCTTATACAGTCCCTATAGTCACTCTTACTCCACTCAATGACTGTCATCTGCAGTAAGCCATTGATATCATTCAGCAAATAATGCCAAATAGTGATTAGGAAAGTAGTGATAGAATTTACCTGCATTCACTTCATTATAAATCTGCATACTCTGTTATTACTATATGTTTAAGGAAATCTTGAATTTGGTTAAATCGTTTAATACTTACAATATTTGTTCACGTATCGAACAGATTTTAATTTAACAGCATCACACCTGTGTACAATATTCACAGTCAGTGCTGAGGAATAAGCAATAGCAACACACCTGTGTACAATATTCACAGTCAGTGCTGAGGAATAAGCAATAGCAACACACCTGTGTACAATATTCACAGTCAGTGCTGAGGAATAAGCAATAGCAACACACCTGTGTACAATATTCACAGTCAGTGCTGAGGAATAAGCAATAGCATCACACCTGTGTACAATATTCACAGTCAGTGCTGAGTAATAAGCAATAGCAACACACCTGTGTACAATATTCACAGTCAGTGCTGAGTAATAAGCAATAGCAACACACCTGTGTACAATATTCACAGTCAGTGCTGAGGAATAAGCAATAGCAACACACCTGTGTACAATATTCACAGTCAGTGCTGAGGAATAAGCAATAGCAACACACCTGTGTACAATATTCACAGTCAGTGCTGAGGAATAAGCAATAGCATCACACCTGTGTACAATATTCACAGTCAGTGCTGAGGGATAAGCAATAGCATCACACCTGTGTACAATATTCACAGTCAGTGCTTAGGAATAAGCAATAGCAACACACCTGTGTACAATATTCACAGTCAGTGCTGAGGGATAAGCAATAGCAACACACCTGTGTACAATATTCACAGTCAGTGCTTAGGAATAAGCAATAGCAACACACCTGTGTACAATATTCACAGTCAGTGCTGAGGGATAAGCAATAGCAACACACCTGTGTACAATATTCACAGTCAGTGCTTAGGAATAAGCAATAGCAACACACCTGTGTACAATATTCACAGTCAGTGCTTAGGAATAAGCAATAGCAACACACCTGTGTACAATATTCACAGTCAGTGCTGAGGGATAAGCAATAGCATCACACCTGTGTACAATATTCACAGTCAGTGCTGAGGGATAAGCAATAGCAACACACCTGTGTACAATATTCACAGTCAGTGCTTAGGAATAAGCAATAGCAACACACCTGTGTACAATATTCACAGTCAGTGCTGAGGGATAAGCAATAGCAACACACCTGTGTACAATATTCACAGTCAGTGCTGAGGGATAAGCAATAGCAACACACCTGTGTACAATATTCACAGTCAGTGCTTAGGAATAAGCAATAGCAACACACCTGTGTACAATATTCACAGTCAGTGCTGAGGGATAAGCAATAGTAACACACCTGTGTACAATATTCACAGTCAGTGCTGAGGGATAAGCAATAGCAACACACCTGTGTACAATATTCACAGTCAGTGCTTAGGAATAAGCAATAGCAACACACCTGTGTACAATATTCACAGTCAGTGCTTAGGAATAAGCAATAGCAACACACCTGTGTACAATATTCACAGTCAGTGCTGAGGGATAAGCAATAGCATCACACCTGTGTACAATATTCACAGTCAGTGCTGAGGGATAAGCAATAGCAACACACCTGTGTACAATATTCACAGTCAGTGCTGAGGAATAAGCAATAGCAACACACCTGTGTACAATATTCACAGTCAGTGCTGAGGGATAAGCAATAGCAACACACCTGTGTACAATATTCACAGTCAGTGCTGAGGGATAAGCAATAGCAACACACCTGTGTACAATATTCACAGTCAGTGCTGAGGAATAAGCAATAGCAACACACCTGTGTACAATATTCACAGTCAGTGCTGAGGGATAAGCAATAGCAACACACCTGTGTACAATATTCACAGTCAGTGCTGAGGGATAAGCAATAGCAACACACCTGTGTACAATATTCACAGTCAGTGCTAAAGGATAATATGTAACATTTAAGGTCAGGTGATCGTACATCATTAGAGATATTTATTTACCTGCTTACCCTCTCTTGTCCTTGATCTCTGTGCTGTTCACTGTCCTTAAAGAGCTTTCCAAATGTTAAAAAGGGTCAGTTGGAAAGTCTAAACTAGTATTTCAAATGGTAAGAAATCTCACTCCGATTATGTTAATGCTTTATAATGTCAATATAAGCCTTTGCTCGTTTCATATTCTTTGAGGTTATTTAATTGTACGTTAGAAGAATAATAAAACGTTCATTCCATACATAGGTTTCTAGCAACAAATTATATCCAAATTTCTTAACCTATTATATCCTAGGTCTACCATCCTATTATAGCCTAAATTTATTATTCCATTATAGCCTAGTTTCATTATTCCATTTTAGCCTAGTTTTATTAATCCGTTATATCCTAGTTTTATTAATCCGTTATATCCTAGTTTTATTAATCCGTTATATCCTAGTTTTATTAATCCGTTATATCCTAGTTTTGTCAACCTGTGAAATTTTAGTTTTATTCACCGATTCTATTATATATAGATTAAAAATTATATTATATATTTAATAAAATTAATATTTTAAATTTATTAACCAATTAAGATATTTTAAATTTATTAATCATTTTTGATATTCTACATCTATTACCTATAAAGATATTCAAATTTATTGCCCAACTAAGATTTACGAAACTTATAAACCAATTTGGATATTCACCTATGTATATGTTATCCAGTGCTGTAATAGAGTGTAACTCAGTCACTGGACATTACACTTTGTATTTGATATCCGTGCTGTAATGGAGTGTAACTCAGTCACTGGACATTACACTTTGTATTTGATATCCGTGCTGTAATGGAGTGTAACTCAGTCACTGGACATTACACTTTGTATTTGATATCCGTGCTGTAATGGAGTGTAACTCAGTCACTGGACATTACACTTTGTATTTGATATCAGTGCTGTAATAGAGTGTAACTCAGTCACTGGACATTACACTTTGTATTTGATATCCGTGCTGTAATGGAGTGTAACTCAGTCACTGGACATTACACTTTGTATTTGATATCCGTGCTGTAATGGAGTGTAACTCAGTCACTCGGACATTACACTTTGTATTTGATATCAGTGCTGTAATAGAGTGTAACTCAGTCACTGGACATTACACTTTGTATTTGATATCAGTGCTGTAATGGAGTGTAACTCAGTCACTGGACATTACACTTTGTATTTGATATCCGTGCTGTAATGGAGTGTAACTCAGTCACTGGACATTACACTTTGTATTTGATATCCGTGCTGTAATGGAGTGTAACTCAGTCACTGGACATTACACTTTGTATTTGATATCAGTGCTGTAATAGAGTGTAACTCAGTCACTGGACATTACACTTTGTATTTGATATCCGTGCTGTAATGGAGTGTAACTCAGTCACTGGACATTACACTTTGTATTTGATATCCGTGCTGTAATGGAGTGTAACTCAGTCACTCGGACATTACACTTTGTATTTGATATCAGTGCTGTAATAGAGTGTAACTCAGTCACTGGACATTACACTTTGTATTTGATATCCGTGCTGTAATGGAGTGTAACTCAGTCACTGGACATTACACTTTGTATTTGATATCCGTGCTGTAATGGAGTGTAACTCAGTCACTGGACATTACACTTTGTATTTGATATCCGTGCTGTAATGGAGTGTAACTCAGTCACTGGACATTACACTTTGTATTTGATATCAGTGCTGTAATAGAGTGTAACTCAGTCACTGGACATTACACTTTGTATTTGATATCCGTGCTGTAATGGAGTGTAACTCAGTCACTGGACATTACACTTTGTATTTGATATCCGTGCTGTAATGGAGTGTAACTCAGTCACTCGGACATTACACTTTGTATTTGATATCAGTGCTGTAATAGAGTGTAACTCAGTCACTGGACATTACACTTTGTATTTGATATCAGTGCTGTAATGGAGTGTAACTCAGTCACTGGACATTACACTTTGTATTTGATATCAGTGCTGTAATAGAGTGTAACTCCGTTGTTGGTCATGGCTGACTGCAGACCTCATAGCTAATGCATGTTGCATATTCTTGTCCTGACCTGTGATGTTCAATATGGGTGGAGATTGTATGTTCTTCATTCAGTAATGTGGATAGAAATCACTATTTACTTGAATACATGAATGAAAGTAAACGGCATAAATAAAAGACCTGCATTACATTGCATATATTACATAGAAAATAAAGTAATCGATAGACGGATTAGGAAATTGGGGCTTTCATATAGCATTTATCGCTGTTGTTCCATTGCTTTGACAGCAGATTAGTGATCATTGCATTGATCTACTGCCTAGTTAGGCAATGACACTCACACCCTGGCCAAAACTATCACACTGCATTAGATGCAACACCTCCTGAATATTTGTGTCAAAAGTGCAGTGTGCTGCCCTCTAATGGTAGCTTTTATATCTAGAATTAGGAAACTAATTATTGAAACAAATAAAATAATTATTGAATTTGATGATACCATTCAAGAGATAGTGAACCATCTCATTTACAGTTGAAAAGAATTAGGCAATAATTCATACAATCATGTAATTTGTAATTTGGGTACCTAATTTGAATGAATTTTCCTTAACTTCAGAAATTCAAATATAAAATACCTATAATTTAGTCTCATAAAAAATGCTCTCAAAATGTCGATGCGTATGAAATAACAATGTCATACCTGTTAATATTCCTAAATTAAATTATTTATTTAGTAGGGATTTAATGTCTACTTCGGAAACGAAGGCTATAACGCTGGTGTCAAAAAAAGAAATACAAAGAACTCATAGTAGCAGTCAGAAAGGGAAGTGGCTAACTGAAAAATATCACCTGCATCCAGTCATTGTTAAGGATCATGGATGTATAAAAGCTACTTCGTGAATGCAGTCACTTACCAAGGTATGTGACGAAAAGGGACACAAGCACTGGTGGCTGCACCTACGGATGGAAGAGGAAAATGAAGAGGTGATAGTTAATAAAGCTTACGAGTCTACCTAACACAACAATCTAAGACCTCGTAGTTGAAGAGCATAACCCTAGCGCTATCCTCTAAAACTGCAAGTAGCGTTAAAAAAGATAAACATGGTAGATATGAAAGAAATATATATACTTTAGATATTAAAATTAACATCAATGCATTTGATATGTATTTTATGATGATTTGTTCAGGATAATACCTCACACCATTCTAGTAGTTGTCCTTTAGAAAATTTGACCCCTGAACTGACATGTGTTTGTACCCTTTATTTTGAAGTTAAGGTCAGATTACTGAGCAATTCATAAATTTTAAGATTAATCCTAAACTTGAAATTTAATATGGGATAAAATTGAGTAGCATAGGTATCTTAGTCACTGTCACTGCTGTAGGTATCTTAGTCACTGTCACTGCTGTAGTTATCTTAGTCACTGTCACTGCTGTAGGTATCTTAGTCACTGTCACTGCTGTAGGTATCTTAGTCACTGTCACTGCTGTAGGTATCTCAGTCACTGTCACTGCTGTAGGTATCTCAGTCACTGTCACTGCTGTAGTTATCTCAGTCACTGTCACTGCTGTAGGTATCTCAGTCACTGTCACTGCTGTAGGTATCTCAGTCACTGTCACTGCTGTAGGTATCTCAGTCACTGTCACTGCTGTAGGTATCTCAGTCACTGTCACTGCTGTAGGTATCTCAGTCACTGTCACTGCTGTAGTTATCTCAGTCACTGTCACTGCTGCAGGTATCTCAGTCACTGTCACTGCTGTAGGTATCTTTGTCACTGTCACTGCTGTAGTTATCTCAGTCACTGTCACTGCTGTAGTTATCTCAGTCACTGTCACTGCTGTAGTTATCTCAGTCACTGTCACTGATGTAGGTATCTCAGTCACTGTCACTGCTGTAGGTATCTTTGTCACTGTCACTGCTGTAGTTATCTCAGTCACTGTCACTGCTGTAGTTATCTCAGTCACTGTCACTGCTGTAGGTATCTTTGACACTGTCACTGCTGTAGTTATCTTTGTCACTGTCACTGCTGTGAGTATCTCAGTCACTGTCACTGCTGTAGGTATCTCAGTCACTGTCACTGCTGTAGGTATCTCAGTCATTGTCACTGCTGTAGTTATCTCAGTCACTGTCACTGCTGTAGGTATCTCAGTCACTGTCACTGCTGTAGGTATCTTTGTCACTGTCACTGCTGTAGTTATCTCAGTCACTGTCACTGCTGTAGGTATCTCAGTCACTGTCACTGCTGTAGGTATCTCAGTCACTGTCACTGCTGTAGGTATCTCAGTCACTGTCACTGCTGTAGGTATCTCAGTCACTGTCACTGCTGTAGGTATCTCAGTCACTGTCACTGCTGTAGTTATCTCAGTCACTGTCACTGCTGCAGGTATCTCAGTCACTGTCACTGCTATAGGTATCATTGTCACTGTCACTGCTGTAGTTATCTCAGTCACTGTCACTGCTGTAGTTATCTCAGTCACTGTCACTGCTGTAGTTATCTCAGTCACTGTCACTGATGTAGGTATCTCAGTCACTGTCACTGCTGTAGGTATCTTTGTCACTGTCACTGCTGTAGTTATCTCAGTCACTGTCACTGCTGTAGTTATCTCAGTCACTGTCACTGCTGTAGGTATCTTTGACACTGTCACTGCTGTAGGTATCTTTGTCACTGTCACTGCTGTGAGTATCTCAGTCACTGTCACTGCTGTAGGTATCTCAGTCACTGTCACTGCTGTAGGTATCTCAGTCATTGTCACTGCTGTAGTTATCTCAGTCACTGTCACTGCTGTAGGTATCTCAGTCACTGTCACTGCTGTAGGTATCTTTGTCACTGTCACTGCTGTAGTTATCTCAGTCACTGTCACTGCTGTAGGTATCTCAGTCACTGTCACTGCTGTAGGTATCTTTGTCACTGTCACTGCTGTAGTTATCTCGGTCACTGTCACTGCTGTAGGTATCTCAGTCACTGTCACTGCTGTAGGTATCTTTGTCACTGTCACTGCTGTAGTTATCTCAGTCACTGTCACTGCTGTAGTTATCTCAGTCACTGTCACTGCTGTAGTTATCTCAGTCACTGTCACTGCTGTAGGTATCTCAGTCACTGTCACTGCTGTAGTTATCTCAGTCACTGTCACTGCTGTAGGTATCTCAGTCACTGTCACTGCTGTAGGTATCTTTGTCACTGTCACTGCTGTAGGCATCTTTGTCACAGTCACTGCTGGTAGGAATCTTTACTCCATGATATATTTAGCATCTTCACTATGTGCCAAACTCTTAATTTATTACCCGATTTTCCAGGTCAATCTCAAATGTACGAAGTTTATGACTGCACAAAGTTTCACTTTTTATAGCCAATGATACAACACATGAATTAATGGGATAAAAATTAGAGGAAAGAGTCACTGTGATGATGTACTATCAGAGAAAAGAGTCACTGTGATGATGTACTATCAGAGAAAAGAGTCACTGTGATGATGTACTATCAGAGTAAAGAGTCACTGTGATGATGTACTATCAGAGAAAAGAGTCACTGTGATGATGTACTATCAGAGAAAAGAGTCACTGTTATGATGTACTATCAGAGAAAAGAGTCACTGTGATGATGTACTATCAGAGAAAAGAGTCACTGTGATGATGTACTATCAGAGAAAAGAGTCACTGTGATGATGTACTATCAGAGAAAAGAGTCACTGTGATGATGTACTATCAGAGAAAAGAGTCACTGTGATGATGTACTATCAGAGAAAAGAGTCACTGTGATGATGTACTATAAGAGAAAAGAGTCATTGTGATGATGTACTATCAAAGAAAAGAGTCACTGTGATGATGTACTATCAGAGAAAAGAGTCACTGTGATGATGTACTATCAGAGAAAAGAGTCACTGTGATGATGTACTATCAGAGAAAAGAGTCACTGTGATGATGTACTATCAGAGAAAAGAGTCACTGTGATGATGCACTATCAGAGAAAAGAGTCACTGTTATGATGTACTATCAGAGAAAATAGTCACTGTTATGATGTACTATCAGAGAAAAGAGTCACTGTGATGATGTACTATCAGAGAAAAGAGTCACTGTGATGATGTACTATCAGAGAAAAGAGTCACTGTGATGATGTACTATCAGAGAAAAGAGTCATTGTGATGATGTACTATCAGAGAAAAGAGTCACTGTGATGATGTACTATCAGAGAAAAGAGTCACTGTGATGATGTACTATCAGAGAAAAGAGTCACTGTGATGATGTACAATCAGAGAAAAGAGTCACTGTTATGATGTACTATCAGAGAAAAGAGTCACTGTGATGATGTACTATCAGAGAAAAGAGTCACTGTGATGATGTACTATAAGAGAAAAGAGTCATTGTGATGATGTACTATCAGAGAAAAGAGTCACTGTGATGATGTACTATCAGAGAAAAGAGTCACTGTGATGATGTACTATCAGAGAAAAGAGTCACTGTGATGATGTACTATCAGAGAAAAGAGTCACTGTGATGATGTACTATCAGAGAAAAGAGTCACTGTGATGATGTACTATCAGAGAAAAGAGTCACTGTTATGATGTACTATCAGAGAAAAGAGTCACTGTTATGATGTACTATCAGAGAAAAGAGTCACTGTGATGATGTACTATCAGAGAAAAGAGTCACTGTTATGATGTACTATCAGAGAAAAGAGTCACTGTTGTGATGTACTATCAGAGAAAAGAGTCACTGTGATGATGTACTATCAGAGAAAAGAGTCACTGTGATGATGTACTATAAGAGAAAAGAGTCATTGTGATGATGTACTATCAAAGAAAAGAGTCACTGTGATGATGTACTATCAGAGAAAAGAGTCACTGTGATGATGTACTATCAGAGAAAAGAGTCACTGTGATGATGTACTATCAGAGAAAAGAGTCACTGTGATGATGTACTATCAGAGAAAAGAGTCATTGTGATGATGTACTATCAGAGAAAAGAGTCACTGTGATGATGTACTATCAGAGAAAAGAGTCACTGTGATGATGTACTATCAGAGAAAAGAGTCACTGTGATGATGTACTATCAGAGAAAAGAGTCACTGTGATGATGTACTATCAGAGAAAAGAATCACTGTGATGATGTACTATCAGAGAAAAGAGTCACTGTGATGATGTACTATCAGAGAAAAGAGTCACTGTGATGATGTACTATCAGAGAAAAGAGTCACTGTGATGATGTACTATCAGAAAAAAGAGTCACTGTGATGATGTTCTATCAGAGAAAAGAGTCACTGTGATGATGTACTATCAGAGAAAAGAGTCACTGTGATGATGTACTATCAGAGAAAAGAGTCACTGTGATGATGTACTATCAGAGAAAAGAGTCACTGTGATGATGTACAATCACAGTAAAGAGTCACTGTGATGATGTACTATCAGAGAAAAGAGTCACTGTGATGATGTACTATCAGAGAAAAGAGTCACTGTGATGATGTACTATCAGAGAAAAGAGTCACTGTGATGATGTACTATCAGAGAAAAGAGTCACTGTGATGATGTACTATCAGAGAAAAGAGTCACTGTGATGATGTACTATCAGAGAAAAGAGTCACTGTGAAGATGTACTATCAGAAAAAAGAGTCACTGTGATGATGTTCTATCAGAGAAAAGAGTCACTGTGATGATGTACTATCAGAGAAAAGAGTCACTGTGATGATGTACTATCAGAGAAAAGAGTCACTGTGATGATGTACTATCAGAGAAAAGAGTCACTGTGATGATGTACTATCAGAGAAAAGAGTCACTGTGATGATGTACTATCAGAGAAAAGAGTCACTGTGATGATGTAGTATCAGAGAAAAGAGTCACTGTGATGATGTACTATCAGAGAAAAGAGTCACTGTGATGATGTACTATCAGAGATAAGAGTCACTGTGATAATGTACTGTCAG
>CANNZV010004481.1:40323-80705 GCA_947561585.1 Caprella mutica | reverse complement strand
CACTTTAATGCCATGTTTCAAAGGCTCTACAATTGTAAGCCAATTTTTGAGCCAAAATTTCACAAAAACTCAGAGCCGAGCAAAGCCAATTTGGCTCTTTTTCATGATTTTTTTGACGACCTGGCACTTGGCAGAGGGTTCGGGGTGTAGTACGTCACCCGATATACACCAGTCTGCAGAATATGGGACATTTTTAACCTTTTTTTGTGCGAACAATCCCTAATTTCCTCCTATATTTATAATCCAGTCTGTATTTGGTGCACAAAATTCCACTGATTTTCTCAAAAAGCTGATAAAATCCACCATAAATTTCCAGTATTTTTGCTGATCCAAAAACATTTTTCAAATTTATCCACCGAAAATTGATGGTAACATAGGAATAAATAGCTAAAAATCCACCGACTTTGCTAGAATATTATATTCAAAAGTGAAAAAATTCCACCGACATGTCGGTGGAATTTACCACGAAATACAGACAGGTATATTTACATGTATTTTACAGAGAACAGAAGGCAAAATAGAGGATTTCTTGGAGAACAGTTTACCAGTTCCTGCAGTCTGGGATATACATATATTTTGATGTTCAAATTTTCAATCAGAAATAAACTACAAAAGTGTCAGACTAATGGGGGTTGCACTCACACCAATGAATAGTAACAATTTACAATAGGCCAGTCTGCAGAATAGAATATGACTATGTGAGATATTTGGGATTTTCTCACCAAACAATTTTGAATTAGCTAATTCCTATATTTATGTCACGCGCGTTTGAGTGATCTGCAATATCGACCGATTTCGCTGCGCAATCTGTTGATCAATAGTTTGCGCAGCCATCGATCGATAGCGGAACCATCGATCGATTTTTGCGCGTTCGAATGATATGATTTTTTTTAGTTTGTACCCAGTCTGCAAAAGATGCATGAAGTTGTGAAGTTTATCTGGTGACTATTGAGGCCTTGAAAATAGTCTCCTGAACAGTGAATTATCTAGCTACAATTCTCTATTTAATTATATGTTTACGTGACTCTGGTTTACATGTAATTAGTGGAGAGAATTTTGAATTTTTTGGCCATTTTGGAGAGAAATTAGAAAATCTTTGGAGAAATTGATATAAAAATTTAATATCCGGAGACTGATTGCGCATGCTTTACAGACTGGGTTTGTAGATCAAATTGGCACATTTGATCGCATATATCATTATTTTAGTAGGGGTTTAACGTCTGCTTCGGAACCAAAGGCCATATCGCTGACGTCAAAAGGAAATTAAATACAAGGGACTGGAAGAAGCAGTCAGAGAGGAAAGTGGCTCCATGAACAAAGTCACTTACCACCGTCGGTGACAATGCTCATGGATGCAGAAAAGCTACTCCGTGAATGCAGTCACTTACCAAGGAATGTGACGAAACGGGACACAAGCACCGGTGGCTGCACTCACGGATGGAAGAGGAAAATGAAGAGGTGATAGTAAATGAAGCCTACGAGCCTACCTAACACAAAATCTAAGACCTCGTAGTTGAAGAGCATAACCCTAGCGCTATCCTTTAAAACTGCAAGTAGCGTTAAAAAAATAATAAACATGGTAAATATGAAAAAAGACAATCCATAATCCAAATTACAACAGTTCGGTGCCCAAGGGACGCCACCCCCCTTCTCTTCCATTCACCACAGACAGCTTCAGGATAGAGCCCCTGGGGGCGATCGCATATATCAATCGATAGCGCAACCATCGATAGATTTTTGCGAGTTTGAATATGATTTATTTTAGTTTGTACATCAAATTGGCACATTTTATAAAGTATATCAATCGATAGCGCAACCATCGATCAATTTCTGCGTGTTCGAATGATACAGGAAAATCCATATCATTCAAACGCGCAACAATTAACTGATGGTTGCTCTATTAAATGAAAAAATTAGATGCATAAACTAAGAAAATCCATATCATTCAAACGCGCAACAATCGAGTCGGCAGCTCATTAAACCCGTTATGTCCAATTGTTAACTTTAACAGTGATTCAATAAAGTAATTTCATCACCTAGGTAGTCTTTTAAACTTAAAAATTCTTAAATCATTCATTCAAACCATAAAAACTAGTTTGGATTTCATTTGCAGTCACTTGGAGTCATGGACTATTTGATTAGCTAAAAGCATAATTTTTCTTTTTGAGAATATTCTTTATTTAAAATAAATATGTTTTATTGCTAAAAAGAATATTGTCATAACCCTAATAATGACAAACAAGGCACTTGAAGGCAGACTGGCAGTAGCAACTGCCAACTAGGGTGCCGGTGGAGGACTGGAGGGTCACCCGTCACGCCATGCCAAGTAATAAAGCATGTCCAAACTCGCCATTAATTCCAGACTGCAGGAACTGGGAAACTGTTCTCCCAGATTGTATTTGGTGGTAAATTCAAATGATATCTCGGGAGATATTCAATTTCTCAAATAAAAAATTCCTGCAATGTCGGAGGATATTTAGCTATTAATTCCTATATTACCATTAATTTTTGGAGGGGAAACTGAACAAATGTTGGAGGACTAGACAAATTGATGAAAAATGTTGGCAGCTATTTCTCAGATTTTTGAAAAAGTCAGAGGAGTTCAGTGCACCAAATACAAACTGGGGGCTGAGTGTTCTCCAAGAAATCCTCTATTTTGGCTTCTGTTCTCAGTAAAACACATGTAAATATAGGAGGAAATTAAGAATTGTTCGCACAGAAAATGTTAAAAATGTCCCATATTCTGCAGACTGGCTTTAATTTTTAATTGCAATTTGCGGCCCTCTCAACTTCTCAAGAGAATCTCTAAAATATTCTGAATTGAAATTACATTAAAATGTTGCATAGCTATCAAAAGAAGCACAATGCATGCTATAACTTATTAATTTAAGTTTTGACGTGTGTTTTGCAGCTAGGTATGATGTTTCAGTTCAGGTTCAGGGACAGAACGGTAGAACCTACAGGCTACAACCTAGTAGGTAGGCAGTAGTAGCTCCAGTGCGTTACTAGCTACCTACCAGCATGAAATTGACAATGACATTTTATTAGAGGAATTGAATTTACAAGGATAACACGATCGAATGTTGATTTACAATCAGATACAGTATTACCTTACCACAGCTCCACACATCTGTCAAGTATCGTTGCCATTGTCAAAATGACTAGCGAAGCAGAAATTGGCAGTAATTACATTTTCCTATTAAGCGGAAAAATGTCGCACACAATAATTCTCCAATTTGACCTTGTTTGTTTAGACTTGAGATGATTTAAGAAAGCAAGGATGGTCTCGATTCATTTATTAAAAGTACTAAAAATATGGGAAAGCGTGTCAGGTTGATAACCAACTCATCATCAACCATTCTTAAAAAATGCTCTTGTGTTAACTTCTCCAAATATATGATTACTGCATTCAGTTATTCAGTAACATGAAAGGAAATTAAATACTCAACTTACTGGAGCTTCCATGAGCCTACCTGACCTAAAAATAACAATGCTCTAATACTGAAGATGGCAGTACAAATAATTAGCTATATTGCAAGTAACGTACTATTAGCTTATTTCCATTGTATGCAGTACTAATTATGACACTTTGATATAAATGAAAAAGGAAATAGAATACACGAAAAAACTTTTTATTCTTTATTCATTACACGAAATTTGTAAGATTTCATCCACTGGCATTCTACTATCATTAAAAACAGTAAACATTTAATTTATCATATAGCTAAATATTAAAACAGCTAGCACAGGAAATATGAAGCTATCTTATTATTATTTGAAACAATGTCTTACATTTATCCAGCAAAACGTATAGCTAGGGGAGACATTGCTCAATTATAAAATGCCAAGAGTACCTAAACATCCTAAATAATTTTGTCTTTCACATGCTAAGTATATTCATGACACCGCATCTTAAAATCTATCAAATTCAGAAGACAAGGAATAACTAGTTCAATATTTCAGATATATGGAGTTTTCAATAACAGGTAGAACGATAAACCGACCACTTTGAATGAATGACATCGTCTATACTGTTTATTCAAGCCATTTTAAATATCAAAAACAAGTTATCTTTCTTTCCATGTAGCTACTCCCTATAATTATTACTCTGTGAGCAAAGTTAACCAGCGTATAAATGGATACTCAGGGGAGTTTTAAATAATCCAAAACTCTTATCTATTAATCAGACAACAAAATGAGAATTATTTGAATCAACACAGTTAATTTGTGATAGAATTATTAGAAACACTAGATAATAGCTACAAAACTTATAATGTAAAACTAAACACACTGAAACACAATCACACCATTAATAAAAGGGTAAACACAATAAGTAACCTGTTATTAAAATAATGATCCATAACCCAGCCTTAAATTTAATAGGGACAAAATTTCTGCTTTTACACCAAAAGGAAATTAAATACAAGGGACTGAAAGAAGTAGTCAGAAAGAAAAGTGGCTCCATCAACAAAATCACCTACCACTAGTCGGTGACAAAGCTCATGAAGCTACTCTGTGAATGCAGTCATAAGGAATGTGACGAAAAGGGACACAAGCACCGATGGCTGCACTCACACCCAGCCTTAAATACCTGAGGCCTATTTCACACGGGGTATTTTTTGAAACAATAATGAAGCATAAAAAAAACGTGTAGAGTTTTTTCAAGCACCTTTTTCTTGGCTGCGACATGAGAAAGACGCCCGTGTGAAAGGGGCCTAATAGCTAACCCTATTGAAGTTCCCATGTATTAACGAGGTATATTTCGAGAGAAAACAAGATGGTCTTTGGCTAAATTTCATCAAGCAGCTAAAATTTGAAGGAACATTCAAACATGCATTTAACACTACAGTCTACCGCACTACATACCATGTATTCAAATATTTTCAATGAATTTCATCTAAAATTTGATAAATATTGAAAGCAAAAAATACCTATAATGAAATAAAAATTATGAAAATACAAAGATATGAAAATTCAACCTGGTTAAAGCCAATAGAATTGATACTATGAACATTATTCTATAAATAGAATTTATAAATAATTTAAAAAAAATGTGTTGAAGCAGAAAATAACATAAAAAAAATTAATTATATTTTACAGAATCAAACAATCATAAATAATAATAAAAAGACCTAAACGTAGATGATAATCTAGATCAACTAGTTAGCTATTTGTTCAGTAACTGTCTGAATGGTAATATATACAATCATCAAATATTCAACAAAATTGCTTTTGAAAATACAGGAAGCATTCAACTATGACACAATGGCTTACAACGACAAACCAAGTGAGAAATTTACTCATTTATTTGACTTTGTGTTTGCCGTTCATCATTGCAGAAGGTGCTGGTATGACAAGCCGGTACAGCAGAGGTATTTGCTGGAAAAAATAAAGAAAATTAGATATCAAAACATAAAGGCTAAGTTACTTATCATTATCAGCGTATTTCACATCTTAGGTAAAAAAAAAAAAAACATAATCATTATATTTTTTTTTCTTCAGTGATATGATAATTATTATATAATTTTATCTTATATCACAGAAAATACGAAACTGACCGACAATTCGTAAATCACCCTAGCTTGATTCTCAGTCAATTGATACTTGTAAGTCTTTTCATTTGAGTAAAGCTATTATTCGATTAAAAATGTATAATTTACAAATAAAATAACTGTACCTAGCTAGTTCATTATATATATAATTTACAAATAAAATGACTGTACCTAGCTAGTTGATTATATATATAATTTACAAATAAAATGACTGTACCTAGCTAGTTGATTATATATATAATTTACAAATAAAATAACTGTACCTAGCTAGCTAGTTGATTATATATATAATTTACAAATAAAATAACTGTACCTAGCTAGCTAGTTGATTATATATATAATTTACAAATAAAATGACTGAACCTAGCTAGTTGATTAAAAAATATATTATTATTTCTGATTAACAATCATTGAAATTATTCTTATATTAGAGGCAAGAGACATAAAAAGGAAAAACTATGCATTAAAAAAGTATCATTTATAATTTTATGACCTAACCAAGACAACAGATTCGATCTAATTTTTAGATTATTTTTTCCACTGATTATGAATCATAGACCTAGGAAATTAAAAATAACAAACCTGGAGGAATAAGTAGACTGCACCCATGTAGGTAGCAATTACGAGTGACAGAATGAGATCAAAAGATGCCGGTTTGATGGCATAGGCAGTCATTATGCCACCTGTGGTGTCGTGAAAGCCGTATTCAGGGTCACGCTTGTCCGGTTTGTAGACGGACACTGCAGCATCAGAAACATACCTGGAGGTGAAATTTATTGTCATTGTAGGGTCAAGAGTCATTCATCAACTTAGCAGTTAGAAGGTCCATAGATTAAAAAAAAGAACTCTTATATTATTTTAGAAAATAAAATTTAGCTATCTATATGGAAAATAAGATTTTCTTTAATGAAAATAAAATATAAATATTTCAATTAATAAAATAACACACCACCAGAAGAAGCTAGGATGTTGGTATATTTCACTGTAAATTATTCATAGCCCAGACTCTAGATTGAAAAAGTTAATTTTAGAAAAAAAAAAAAAAATCGAAATTCTGCCCAGAAAAAAAAAATGACGTAGGTATGCTCTTCCATCTAACTTTAATTACCTTTCAAACAAGTTATGCAAGTTCTTTATCAGAGGATTGCTCTTGACTGGTTGCAGCAACTGAGTGGATCTGGACTCTGAGCAGAGCATGGTAAGGAGAGAGGACATGCTGCTGGTGCTCACATTCTGAAGAGAAGAACTTGTTAGATTTTACATGTAAGGATTAAAACAGGAATTCTACAAATCTAGGTAGTGAAGAGCCAAAAAAGAAATTTGAAAGAAATCATTAGAATCTGAATGTAGAGCTGAAGTGTTAATATAAACAAAAGCTAAGAAAATCACATTTGAATTGTTGAAATTTTAAACTAATAAGAGCAGATGATATAAGATAAATTTCTTGTCCATCAGATTCAAAGCACCATAAATTCGTATTTTCAAAATTAAACTATTTAGGTAGCTTCAGCAAAAAAAATTAGTTAAATTATTGACAGAATGATGATTATATCTTAACTATCTAATTGATTAGTTAGATGACTCAGTAAATAAATAGAAAAAGCCTTACCAAGTTATTAGGCAATCCAATAGGACGAGTAATCTTGTTACTGCTGTAGATGTGTCTAATAAGAGCTGTCGTTAGCAATGTGGTGTGTTTGACTAGTCTGTTAATATTGACAGCATCTTCAGTGTCGACAATACTGCCTCTGTAATTATCAGTAGGTGTAGCTAGAGAAGAGAGAGTAGCAGCAGATAGTCTCCTTATGCTGTACTTATGATGTTCCCAAGGCTGCCTGTCATCCTGCAGGTTGATTTTACGATGCACCATATTCACCTTCACGTCCATCTCCTCGCCGACTTTGATCAGTGTTTGGTAAAAGGAGTTGAGTAGAGAGTCTTCCTTTGGAGGCTTGGAGACATGGAGGTAGAGGGAATCTGAAGCAGAGAGGGAATCCAAACATAGAACAAACTGAGGTGTTCCATCACCACCTAAAATGCTGGAATCACTTGCATCCAACTGGTCTTCTAGGAATCGTTTTGAGCCTTGGAAATTGAGGAAGCCACCTCCTGATAGAAGGAAGAGCAAGTTTGCTGCTGGATGAGTGTGCTGGGCTTTATAATAGCGAGACACGACTCTTGCAATTTCTAGCATGGCAGCCACACTGCCAGCATTGCTGTCACCACCAAAAGAGAGTTCCGGGGCTGCACCAAATGAATCGTAATGAGACACTAAACTGATGGTGGGTAGCTTATCTTCAGCGCCATAGCCATGGAGCTTCCCATGGACATTAGCAATTGCAACATCATTGATGGGTTTTGACTGACTGCCTGAAAACACCATTTGGTAACCATCTGACGCAATGCTGCTGAAAAAATTAGCAGCGGCAGACTTGGCAGTGGCAACTGACTTGGACTTTATGGCTTTGTAAATATTCGCCACCTCAGGTGTTTCATGAGCGAAGAACACAGCCATCGGAACTTCAACTGAGAGCATGCTTTGCTCCAGTTCCCTCACAACCTTCTGAGCAGGATGTGACATCGATGTGATGTTCTGAGGCAGAATGATGAGCATTGCTGCAGCTCCACCATCGGCAACTTGGTGATACATTGCCGGAGTTACATCGGCCAACTGTGCAATGATACACTGACGCAGAATGTAGCCATTTTCAGAGAAGGCAGATGCCTCTACTCCCACTACACTTCCCAGAGAACCTGTAAAATAAAATACAACGTGAATCAATTATTATAAGAGACGCAGAAATTCACTATACTAATAAAAGTTACTAAATTTACGAAGTGAAGTACCTACCAGTCAGTATTTGGTTTAAAAATTCAATAAGATTTCGCAGAAGGAGCGCAATTGGTCAAACTAATATCAGACATAAATTATTTGTAAAATAATCAGTTTTGTTTGAATGGTTTAATGTTGATTAATTACTTTCTAAGTTGTCTGTTGGCCATTAAATTATTACTGTATTTTAAGGTTTTCTAAACTCCAACAGACTCCAGAGTAATTAATTTATCAGAAAAGACCACTTTTTCCAGAGTGGGTTGTTGCAAAGTGTGTCAAATCAGTCTTAAACATTTTATTTGAGGACAATTTCTCTCCACCAAAAATTAAATTATTTAAATACCTATGAATAATACCTAGATGAAGTTAAACCTCAAGTGAAGTTTTTCTATTTGAAAAATCATTAAGCTTTATCTTTCCCTCTGATACAGGTATTTTTGATGCATGAGAATTCTTTGAGAAATTGAGATTATGAACCATGTTTCAAAGTGTGGACAAAATCACAAATATATGATAAAAATCTTATAATGATACAATTTTATTGAATAAAATATATTAACAGGTACATAAATCCAAAAACAAGCCCTTATATAAAATCCACTACTTGAGTCATTGAGTGGACCTTTTCAAACATAAATAATAAAGCAAAGACAAAAACATAAATCCATGTGGGACATTTTTAATATTTTTTGTGTGAACAATCTTTATTACCTCCATGTATTTTACTGAGAAGAGAAGTCAAAATAGAGGATTTCTTGGAGAATACTTTACCAGTTGAACAGTTCACGGAGTCAGGCATGTTTAAGAGGCCAGAAAATTGTAAGCCAATTTTGAGCCAAGGCCGCCAAGCCAATTTGGCTCATTTTTAGAAGATTTCAAGTCAAAATTAACATGGGAACATAGACATTAATTCAAAATTTTAAGCCAATTAACTAGACATATCATATCTGAATAATCAGAGTTTTGACCTATTGAAATCTTCAATTAATTGGCTTTAACTGAAATAGGCTACTCTGCCACTCTGCAAAAGATGCATGAAGCCAGTCTGTATTTGGTGCACAAGATTCCACTGACTTTTTGAAAAAGCTGAAAACCACCATAAATTTTCAGTAATTTGGCTAATCCACCAACACTTTTTACCCATTTTCCACCGAAAATTAATGGTAACATAGAAATAAATAGTTAGAAATCCACTGACATTGCCAGAATATTATTTATAAAGGAAAAAAAATGTTCCTCTATTTCATGGTGGAATTTACCATGAAATACAGTCTGGGCATGAAACCAGACTGCAGGAACTAGTTAAGTGTTCTCCAAGAAATCCTCTATTTTAGCTTCTGTTCTCAGTAAAATACAATTAAATATAGGAGGAAATTAATGATTGTTCGCACAGAAAATGTTAAAAATGTCCCATATTCTACACACTGGGCATGAAGTTGTGAAGTTTATCCGGCAGCTATTGAGGCCTTGAAATTAAGTCTCCTGAATTATCCGGTGACAATTTCTTCATTAATTCCTATGTTTACTGTTTACATGTAATTATTGGAGAGTATTTAGACATTTTTGATCATTTTGGAGAAATTTGAAAATCTGTGGAGAGAAATTGCCCCCAAAATTAAATATCCGGAGACAGATTGTCCATGTTTTGCAGACTGGCTACTGTGTAACATGGCTAACTATTACAATTTCTACTGTTAATTGTGGAACAGACTGAGCTAGTTTTCAGCCTTATATGGATTTAGTAAATAATTCTTAAAGAGATCTCTTGAATATAGAATTTATTTAGAAATTAGAAAGAGATCTGCTATTCTTTGGAGAGCAAGGGCTGCAAGGGGTGAAATAAGTTGAAAACCTTTTAACCATGTAAATAATTCATTAAATAGACTGAAGCATAAAAATGTTTGTGTGAAATCTTCACAAGGAACTTCAAACTTGGGAAGTCAAATTTGAAATTTCTTCTTTAAAATATCTTAAGTCATAAGTGTAGTCCAGTCTGCAAAAGATGAATGAAGTTGTGAAGTTTATCTGGCAACTATTGAGGCCATTTTTCCAAGACTCTCTGTGGGAGTTTTTGATTGAATTTCAGAAATTTGAGATCTCTGCGGGAGATCTTGAATTAATTCCTATGTTACCATTAATTTAGCTGCGGGAGATTTTGAATTAATTCCTATATTACCATTAACCAGTCTGTATTTGGTGCACAAAATTCCACTGACTTTTTGAATAAGCTGAAAAAATCCACCATAAATTTCCAGTAATTTGGCTAATCCACCAACATTTTACCTACTTTTCCACTGAAAATTAATGGTAACATAGGAATAAATAGCTAATAAATAGACTTTACTAGAATATTATTTTTAAAGGGAAAAAATTCCACCGACTTGTCGGTGGAATTTACCGTGAAATACAGACTGGACCATTAATTTAGCTGCAGGAGATTCTGAATCTGCTACTGAGAGTCAGAGAGTAACTGTCTCTCAATTAAAAATCTCTGCAGGAGAAGAGACACATTCTGCAGAAAAATTAGAAAATCTTTGTAGAGAAATTGCCACAAAAATTAAAAATCCGGAGGGAGACTGATTGCCAGTCTGCAGAATGTGCCTCTTCTCCCGCAGAGATTTTAATTTGAGTTACAGCCCAGTCTGTATTTCATGGGAAACCATACCGACGTGTCAGTGGAATTTTTCCCCTTTGAAAATAATATTCCAGCAAAGTCTGTGGATTTTTAGCTATTTATTCTTATGTTACCATTAATTTTTGGTGGATAAAGTGGGAAAATGTTGGTGGATCAGCCAAACTATTGGAAATTTATTGTGGATTTTTTCAGCTTTTTCAAAAAGTCAGCGGAATTTTGTGCACCAAATACAGACTAGGTTACATTACAGCCCAGATTGCATTCTTTGTGAATTTTTTTCGAAACTCGCGGTCTTCTAAAAGACATTTATATAGAGTTTCAAAACTTTGCGGCTCATCAAATGTAAATTTTCACTCGATCAAATATTCCCGGTCTGTTAATAAGTAACTAAATCTAGGTAGTAATTGCTCCTTCCCCACGGCTCGCTTTATATCCCATTGCTTGTAGTTTTTATCCTACAGCTCACATTTTTTATCCCACGACTTGCATTTTTTATCCCACGACTTGCATTTTTTATCCCACGACTTGCATTTTTTATCCCACGGCTCTCATTTTTTATCCCACGGCTCTCATTTTTTACCCCACGGCTCTCATTTTTTACCCCACGGCTCTCATTTTTTATCCCACGGCTCTCATTTTTTATCCCACGGCTCTCATTTTTTATCCCACGGCTCTCATTTTTTATCCCACGGCTCTCATTTTTTATCCCACGGCTCTCATTTTTTATCCCACGGCTCTCATTTTTTATCCCACGGCTCTCATTTTTTATCCCACGGCTCTCATTTTTTATCCCACGGCTCTCATTTTTTATCCCACGGCTCTCATTTTTTATCCCACGGCTCTCATTGTTTATCCCACGGCTCTCATTTTTTATCCCACGGCTCATATTTTTTATCCCACGGCTCATATTTTTTATCCCACGGCTCGCGATTTTTATCCCACGGCTCAGATATGATAACCCCACGGCTCTTCAAATATTCAGTTGGTGAAATGCCAGAGTGGAATATTAACTCATTTCAGATTGACTAGTAACTCTGTTAGGAATTTAGAATAAACAAAAATTACTCATTTTAACCCTAAAAAATGCAGAAATCAGTAAATTATTTTATAAATTTCAACTCCGCAGTGAAAACTAATGTAAAATAAGTCATTTATGCTTCAGAATTCAAGAATTGGGCTTGTTGTGATGATAAACATCACTAATGGGAATGCATGAAGTTAGGAGTAACTCTGTTAGAATTTATGTTTTCCAGTCTGGGTGAAATGGCGGCTCTTAGACAAAAACTAATGCAATCTGGATTACAGCTACCTACTCTTTGACCAGTCTGGAAAACTGCTTAGACTAACAGATGAACTCTATATGCTAAATGCTGCGGATTATACAATTTTTAGCAATTTACCATTAATTTTTGAAGTCTGTAAAACTCCAACAGAGCAATTAGTTCATCAGAAAGCACCTATTTTTCCAGACTGGCTCTTTGACTCTCAGTAGACAGTAGCAGATTCAGAATCTCCCGCAGCTAAATTAATTGACATAATGGTAACATAAGAAATTGAGAATTAATTCAAAATCTCCCACAGCTAAATTATTCGTAACATGGAATTAGTAATTCAAAATCTCCAATTTCTAAAATTTAATCAAAAACTCCCGCAGAGAGTCTTGGAAAAATGTTACATATTCTACAGACTGGACCCAGTCTGCAGAATATGGGACATTTTTAACATTTTCAGTGCGAATAATCCTTAATTTCCTCCTACCTAGTACCTACCTATATCATAATTTACATGTATTTTACTGAGAACAGAAGTCAAAATAGAAGATTTCTTGGAGAACTCTTTACCAGTTTGGCAGTTCCTGCAGTCTGGGTCACTGGACTGATTAGTCTGATTGTGCAGGCTTTGCAAGTTTGCAGACTGGGACTGATTGTAATTTGTGCATGCTTTGCATATTGGAGTGTAGTGTGGCAAGTCTATTTACAATTTAAAGATGGGCATCTGTAAAAGAAACTTAAAATTGTGAAAATATGAGAAACTTACCATAAGAATATCCATGAAGTTGATACTGCTGCAATCTGTAGACTTTGAATTCTGTGGTTGCACTAACATTTCTGACTGGGGACACGAGGACTAGAAAGGTCACAAAAACCACTCCACCTCTTAAAAATTCGGTGAAATCTTCACCACACCACATCTTTAATTAATTAACTACCAATGTATACCACGAAGGAAAACTCAATAATAAAAAAAGCTGAACGATATAGGTATGGAAAAAACAAACAGTCTCTTATTTAGATATTTTCTCGTCCTAATTTCCACTCTAAAACTCGGAATTGGGAGCCGGCATTTCTATTTTATAAATTGATTGATCAATAGATTATCTATAAATAAATCATGTAATCGGTAATATTTGTGGAAGAAACAGATTACGTGATGATAAAATTCAGCCATAAACTGTATATTTTAAATTAATGAAAGAAATAAACACCGAAAAATTATTAAGGAAGATGAATTTTAATCGTTTTTTTAAAAGTAGAATAAATAGGTATTTTCCAGTAATGTGCACTATGTATGAATAATGGACAGTAGACTCTAAAACGAAAGTGTTTATAGTCATCAATTGTGATCTTACATTTTACAATCAATATATTTCTGTTATAAGTACTCCATCTAATATAAAACAATTCCACTTAAAATCAAATTATGCATTGTACAAGTTACCCATGAGCGAGACATTAAATAAAAATGGGTCTAGACATTTAATCAAGATTCAAGAATAAAAAGTAGATTTTTCCAATTTGGATCCTATTGTTGACGTCATACAAGGATATAATAAATAACAAATCGGACGAAAAATAAACAGCTTGGATAATAAAATAGCATAATACTTTATACCAAAATAACTTTTCAAGTTACCATGGAGTTTAGAAAAAAAGTAACTTCACGACACTCGCGTCTCTAACCATACACAAGGCAGTCTCTAGTTGACGCAAAACTTGTGCCTATTTTAAAACTCGTTCAAATACCTCACAACACTCACTTTAATTTTATTTAATTGAAATATTTCATGGGACACTACTATACCTCCTGCATCTCACCCTATGTTAACTTCTATAGTCAATTCATGAAGGAGAAAATAATACAGATTCATATTTTCAAATTTATATGAATTGATAACATAATCATCTTGTAGTTAAGTAATTTAAAATGGTATAAAGCTATAAATATAAGCAGCTATATACATTACCTTGCTTTCTTTAATTTAGAAGATTTCAATTTGAGTGATTTTCGTTTACTAGAACCATCGTTTATTACAACTAGTGTATTTTTATCTTTCTTTGATTGTTTAACATAAAATGTTTTCTCAATCTTGATAGGTTTATATTCATTCAAATTATCATTTTCCGAGAAATTCATTTGTTCAGTATCCGTATCAACATCCATAGAACTCTCAGTAAACTCTATATCTACTCTCTGTTCGAGATCATCCAACTTGTCTTCTCTATCGAAGTCGAGAACAATTTCTGGTTCAACTATACTCTCCCCAACACTGATTTCTTGTCCATTATTGAACACTAGTACTTTATTTAGTATATCCTCTGGTAAAATCAAGGGAGAGGAATAATTTTCATTCTCAGTGTTTTCACTTTGGTTTTCTATAGCGGATTGTACAATAGACTCATCATTTTCTTGACTGTCTAATTGAAGTGCCATAATTTCTCCACCATTAATAATGCCATTTTCATTCTTAACATTGCCAGCAACAACATATTCACAGTTGGTGGCAACAGTTTCTCCAGATATATCGCCATATGGATTGAAAGTATTGTTCTCGGCGTTGAAAATGAAGAACTGTTCGTTGTTGGAATTTTCCCCATTAAATTGAGAAGGGTCACACAAGACGTATTGTTGCGTGTGCTTGACACTAGGGTCATCTGGTTCAGAATAATCTACAAAATTTTTATCCGCAGTTTTCAAGTGGTTGGTGTAGGTCTGTTTCTTAGAACCAACACCCACGTACATATCAGTGTCGCCAACGATGCTGTGCATTCTCTGAAAGTATTGAAAGGTATTAATAAGCTTAATTTTCAAAAGTATCAGTCATCGTAAATAAATTGTAGAGAAGTACAATATTGAAACATCCCAAAATACCGTGACGTCACACAGAGTTGTTTCCATTCGTGTTTCAATAAGAAATATGCTATTATTCAGTTAAATGGACATTTTTGTGGAGATTTACTTAAAAATAATGATGTCATCACGTTTTATACTCTATTCACTTAACTATAGCTAATATTCAGCTAATAACACTAATGACATTTGACAGTACTGTGTGACGTCATTTGTTAACATCTTTTCTGAAAAATGGATCAAGTTCACTGTCAATGAATTCGAAACTTAGCATACTTCTCTATTTATTTACTATGGTATAAACAATAACTTCACTTCAAGTAGAACATTACTTTACCTCAAAGTACAGCCACAGGTTTGCACGCATAACACCACGCATGACTTTAGAGTACGAGACGTACATACTCTGCCACTTCTTCAGCACCTGTCTCCATTCTAATTGAATTCCCTCTTCCTGAAAAATGTTTGCAATTTCTCTGAACACTACACTGTTATTCAGCAGGTGTTTGTCCTTACGCTCTTTCACTGCTAGCATCTCTTCCATCAGAAGGAGTGTGTTGTCTTCAGACCAAAGGGCCTCTTCGGAAATATTCATCTGTTCATCTAAAGAAATTCTGTTTTGTAAGGTTCTAATATTTGGTAGGTAAAACCGTAAATATCTCTTAATTTATAAATAATATTCAAATTAATTTAATTGTAAATCCCCCCCCTAAATTAAATTTTGTGTTAAAAATTGCTTATGTTTTAACAAATGCAAAAAATTACAGTTGAAATTGTGTTCAAAATTCAAAAATTTCTCTTAACAAATTCTTAAATAAACTCCTAAGAAACAATAAATGCCTTAGAATAAATTTTATGTGGAATGCAGTAAACTATTGCTTAAGTATATCCTAGAATAAATTGTAGCTATGTAAACAGTCGGTTCTAGAACTTCAAATCTTCATTAAAATCCATACTAATGTTATAACATCCTTACCTTTATCCGTCCCATCTTCAGGTTGTTGCATGTCGTTTGAGAATTCATAGGTACAAGTACCATCACTGTGAGGAATGGTCTTGAAGAGTGCAATAACAGCTGCCATTGTCTGCAACATAGGTAACAGATTAACTTGAAAACTAAATAGAGACTATACACAAGATGTAAGGTTTCAAATTTATATTGGATTATTGTTAGTTATCATCAGCACAAGCTTTCACTTATTTTAAGTCACCAAATATCACTGAACAATAAATTTAAAGTATTAACATTTTGCCCTATAAAACCCTCTTCGGGAATTATACATAAATTATAACAATCCTTAAAATTTAAAAAAAATTTAACACCATAACAATAAAACTAATAAAATACATAATTTTAAAATTTAAGCACCCGAGTGCTTACGTCAAAGAACTCCCACACAATTTCATCACGAGGTTTCCTCAGGTTTCTTTTGTAGGTCGCCATGAGGTTGTGCCATTTCTTCTGAATGGATTTCCAGTCAATGTCCACTCCAAGTCTGGAATGAGATTAATTTGAATAAATAAAATTGAACAGCTAGCTTGAGAAACCTAAAAATGTAGGATTTTGATGACTTATTTTTAAGATAAGACAAATATGTCAGTTTAGGAACAAAAACTATTGCTATAGCTGACTATAGTTTTTTGCACAATAGAGAAATGGTTGAAATAGGATTTTTTCTAGAGCTACTGACCAATGCTTTTGTTTGAACTAGAATAAAGTCATACATTCTTTAGGATATGATTACTGATAGTAGAGTGAATATATTTATTTCTTGTATTCAAATTTAACATCAATTTTAAATTAGTTACTTAGATTAGATTGAAAATTACCACTAGCCAAGATTCTTCTAGTGTTTCAGTTACTTGTTAAAGTTGAGAGCAATCCTGTGGAAAATATTCCTACGAGTGATGCCCCCATCATCATTCCTATTGATGTGCTTCATCTCCTCCATGAGATGCAGAATCCTCTCAGTGCTCCAAAACCTATCACCAGACTGATCGTTGTAGTGTAAGGAGTTGGCCTGAGAGGGATCCTTGCACCCGTTCAAGCCGACCCAGACCGTGGTGTTGCGTAGAATCTTATCCATCTCCATGAAGTACTCCCACTGGTTAGGGTTTTCTCGTTTGACGTTCTTCCAGTACATAGACATTAGGTTCTGCCATTTCTTTTGCACAGCTTCCCAACTTATGGGGAAGTTGGATTCTGTGAACTTCTCTGCCAACTCTTCATACACAGCTCTTTTCTTAATCTAAGGAGAGAATGAAAGTCCTTTTCAGTCATAATTTTTGTACACCATTTTCAACATAGTGTCTATAAAATTGAAATAGAAAATTTTATACCACCTATTATTGACAGCAAATAAAAACCTTTCCCTACTGAATTATTCTTTTCTACATATTACTATGGTATTGAATGGAACATATTTTTAAGAACAATTTTATAGTATAAAATACAAAAATAAATAAAAAAGATGTTTGTAATAATATAGCTACCTATGCAAGTTAGAGTAATGAAAAATATAGAACCTTTTAACTGTAGCTGAAAAAATAATACCAGTGGGCTATATTGAACCAAAACACCATTGGGACAAATGGTCCCATAAATATTTGGGACATATTGTCCCAATAGTAGTGAAAGGGTCAAAATATGACTGACTCTCAATTTATGATTACACACCTGGTGTTTTTCTTCTCTCATCTCGAACAGTTTGATTTCTTCCATGAGCCAGTACGTGCTTTCTTTTGTCCATAGTGACCGACCTGCAAGCAACAAAGTAAATGAAAAAATATCCAGTCTGCAGAATATGGGAGATATTTGGGATATTCTCTCCGAACAAATTTGAATTAATTCCTATATTTACATTAATTTTGCTACTATCACTTCTGAATTAATCCCTATATTTACATTAATTTTGTTACGATTACCAGTTTGTATTTGGTGCACTGAACTCCTCTGACTTTTTCAAAAATTTGAGAAATATCTGCCAACATTTTTCATCAATTTGTCTAGTCCTCCAACATTGTTCCAGTTCGCCCTCCAAAAATTGATGGTAATATAGGAATTAATAGCTAAATATCCTCTGACATTGTCACATTGCAGATATTTTTTTAATAGAGAAATTGAATATCTGCCGACATATCATTGGAATTTATCACCAAATACAATCAGGGCTACAAACAGAATAAGAGATCTCTACTTACTAACACTTCACCAGTTTCTGCAGACTGGGGTATTGACCGCTATTTTGAGGCTGGAGCCCTTCCATGTTTCAAAGTGTGGCATGAAAGTTACCAGTTTAGTGAGAAAATGGATTCCACATTTATGACACTTTAAAGGAGAAATTTGACTTTCTAGTGAAGATTTACTTTCGGAAACATCATTACTCTTCATGTCTGATGCATCATGCCACTCTGATAAGTAAAGCAGGATTTGTGGATTAATCCGGCACCTAAGTTCTTTTTAATTCCTATATTCCCAGTCTGCAGAGCAAGCACAGTTAGTCTATAGATATTTAATTTTTTAGGCAATTTCTCTCCAAAGATTTTTAAATTTCTTTCCAAAATTACCAAAAATATCAAAATTCTCTCCACTAATTACATGTAAACATAGGAATTAATCAGAAAATTGTCACTGGATAATTCAGGAGACTAATTTCAAGGCCTCATTAGTCGCCGGATAAACTTCACAACTTCATGCATCTTTTGCAGACTGGTACAGTCCAGGTGTGCAATGATTATGATATTGCTAACTTTGCACTATTTGTTTGTATAT
The DNA here is from genome assembly GCA_947561585.1 of Caprella mutica. Lineage (NCBI taxonomy): Eukaryota > Metazoa > Arthropoda > Malacostraca > Amphipoda > Caprellidae > Caprella > Caprella mutica. The sequence continues at coordinate 61,785 of CANNZV010004481.1, read as the reverse complement.
TTTTATTCAGGTTCTCATTTACTTTATATTAAATTTAAGTTTACATTTTAGTAAATAATTGATCTTGATCATTGACAAACTGATTGAAGCGCCATTCCTGCCAATGCGGCAGGACCGAGTGAATATACCTAATAATAATTCTTTTCTGGTCGTTAGTTTTATTTCAGACGAATGATTTCTCTGAACTAATAGCTAACAATTTTTTAAATGCCAATATTATAGTACAACTTTTCAATGCAACAGATAGCAGTTATGAATTCAAACCTACTAACCGATTAAAATTCAAGGAAATTTGTATATGTTGCATTAAATTTAAAATCTTGATTAATAGAATATCAACACTGTACTAGTAATGGATACACAAAATCAAACCAAAAATGTTAATCATTAAAATTATGATACAGTATTAAGTATTAAAATTACTTTAGTGCTCACTCAAAATATTTCATATAAAATATTATGCAAAGAAAAATAATTTCAGCATTTACTCTTGTAAAATTTATTACTATTTTTTGATGTTTGCTACTTGCTAGCGATTATACAAGCAAAAATGACTATAAAATGGTATAATATATGATATCAATTGGAACATAAATAGACTAGGTAAATGCATACCTAAATGCCAGTCTGTATTTGGTGCACAAAATCACACTGACTTTTTGAGAAAGCTGAAAAAATCCACCATAAATTTTCAATAATTTGGCTGATCCACCAACATTTTCTCTATTTTTCCACCGAAAATTAATGGTAACATAGGAATTAATAGCTAAAAATCCACCAATTTTGATAGAATATTATTTTCAAAGGAGAAAAATTCCACCGACATGTCGGTGGAATTTACCATGAAATACAGTCTGGCCTAAATGACATATCAAGAGCTATTTCTCAAAAAAACAACTCTGTTCCGGTAATTCATTGTCCGTTCTGGTAATTCATGTTCCGTTCCGGTAATTCATGTTCCGTTCCCGTAATTCATGTTCCGTTCCCGTAATTCATGTTCCGTTCCCGTAATTCACGTTCCGTTCCGGTAATTCATGTTCCGTTCCGGTAATTCATGTTCATTCCGGTAATTCATGTTCCGTTCCGGTAATTCATGTTCCGTTCCGGTAATTCATGTTCAGTTCCGGTAATTCATGTTCCGTTCCGGTAATTCATGTTCCGTTCCGCGGTTACGGTAATTCATGGTCCATTCCGGTAATTGTATAGACCCGGAATTTACCACCAAATACAATCTGGATTTGTATTTGGTGGTAAATTCCAATATGTCGGCAGCCAAGTAATAAAGCATGTCCATCTCGCCATTTTAATGGCGAGTTTGTGACAGTTATTTCGAGCCCTTCAATTGCAAATGGCGAGTTTTATCTATTTTTCTCCTATGCTACAATGTTATTTTGGAGAGAATTTATGAAAATTTGATCATTTTGGAGAGAATTTGTTGAATTTTGGAGAGAGCTGGAGAGACAAATGGCGAGTTTATGAGACATACTATTTTACTTGGGTCGGCAGATATGAGATATTCAATTAGGTACTCTAATAAAAAAATTCCTGTAATGTCAGAGGATATTTAGCTATTAATTCCTATATTACCATTAATTTTTGGAGGGGAAACTTGAAAAATGTTGGAGGACTAGACAAATTTATGAAAAATGTTGGCACAATGGCAGCTACTATTTCAGAATTTCTCCGATTTTTGTTTTTGAAAAAGTCAGAGGAGTTCAGTGCACCAAATACGAACTGGCTGGCAACTTTGTCCACACTTTAAAACACAGGAGTCCTTCAAATTTCAATTACAAATTGAAAAGAAATATTTAATTTTCCTTTCTCCATTATGCTTCCATTGAGTGAATAGTGAAAAATATGATAACTTTATTTAAACTTATCAGAAGGTATAAGACCTTCTTATACCGTCTTATCCTAAGACATCCTTCAATGAGGTAGCTACCTAATTACCTACCTACCACTCCCAGTGATTTCAATTTTGAAAGAAGACGATGGCAAAAATAAAACAAGTTAAGGCCAGCTTGCTTTCGTCGTCTAGATATTTAAAGTTGAATGAGCTAAACTTATTTAAATGGATAACACAGTTTGGTGCTCCTGCTGTATCTTCAGTGCCAAAAAATCAAAACAAACTTTAAATAGTAGCTCAAGGATACTTTTTCTTACATTCGAGTTTCTTGGAATCAGAACAATGGCGATAGACTCAGTTAGAACAAGAAATTTGAATCTAACCTACATTGTTATTCTAGCTAATCTAATTAATAAAGTAACGATACAAACCTGCTGTTTTAGTGGCCATTATCCTATAAATATATCAATGGATATAAGTAGACGTTGATTTATATTTGCACTAAAAGTTGACTAAACACTTTATCCAATTTCCATAACGAGATGGTGTGTGAAATATTTTGAAAAAATTTCGTTCACAGCGCTCTAATATGAGAAAAGTCAAAATAATTTGATGAAACATTTTGATAATGAATAATCACGGACTTTTGTCAATAAGCTTTTTCATTAATTGCAATAAGAAATATTGCTTACAAAGTATTGCCCTTTAATTTAAAAAAAACAATTTAGAAATTGTAATCTTTCGTTCTTCTATTCTTCACTGTTGGTAGGTAGGTAGTAGCTATTCGTGCTTTGAGAAAAGATTAAATGTACTTTCAAACATTTAGTACACCAGTAAAATGATCATACTTAAGTATCAAAAATTTGCTTCTACAACAGCTTACCTTCAGCCTTGATAAATAGGTAGTTTCCTTATCTCTATTTTTCTGTCTGTGGTATGTCACGACTCTAGCTTTCAGTAATATTCCGAAAATAAACTAAATATGGTACCTAGCATGAATATCAATTCTTATACGAGTGAAATAAATGATTACGTTAAAACTATAGTTAAACTAGAAATTATATAAAATCTACATTATAAGTTTTAAAGAACTCTTTGCAACCTCTGTCATTAAATTTATATTCTATTTGCAATAATATTATAGTCACTATTCAATTAGGTAATAACTTTAGCTAAATCAGAGGACACGGACCAGAAGTGAGGATCAGGAACATAAACGGGTATAGTACCTAGTAGACGACACAAAAATATGACGTCACCACAACAACACATTCCTTGTTTGTGACCGAGCGGCTCATAATTCCTCGTATTTGCATGTTAATATCGAGAAGTTTAAAGTCATTTTATAAGGGTTTCGTGCAAAAGAAAAGAAAAAATGGCGATTGAACCTCGAAGTTGAATATATAGATATAATTCAGGTGTGTTTTTATTGTTTATTTCTTCAACTTAACTATAAAAAATAGGGTCTTGATAAATTTGCTACCTAGGGGCCTAAACTAGTGCTAGTTAACTGCTAAATTGTAGTTCCTATGAATAACAAATATGGAAAAAAATAGTGGAAATACAATTTAAGACTGTTCCGCTTGTGCAAGTGATGAGTTGCGATCGAGTGAGAGTAAACAATATTGCGAGTGGGAATTGTGAGTGGGATTTTCTTTTTTCCCTTCGATTACGTAATTCCCATACTGTTAAAAATACGTTTTCTCATGTTTCAAAGTGTGGTCAGAGTCGCCATTTCAAGTCACCCGGTGGTCACGTCAAACTAGATTCGATCAGCTGATTACCTTACCCTATATGTTACTGTATCCTGGTGAGGATAGTTAAATTACACAAATAATGATACAATTGAGAACACGTTATTCGTAACTGTCAAGTACAGTAGTATTTATACATTCACATTGGTCTTATTTAACTATCATTAATATTTAATTATATTAAGAGGGTTTATGAACAATCCACATTTCAATTATTTTTATTTGTTGACTGATTGTTGTGAAATATATAACTTCGCAAAAAAAAACTCATTTTGTTCGTGTAACTTTTTCGATTTTGGCATCAGTTTTTTTTTGTAAATTTCAAAATAGAAATCTAATGCCCCGAACACACTGGGCACTAAAAAGTGCTTGATCTCGCAACACACACTAAAAACTGACTGATTTTGTGCCAACTCGAGCAACTTTATGTGTCCAAGAGAGAATTGAGAACGGGCATTCTTTTCCGGCTGTTGCTGCAACTTTCATAAGCAATCTGACAGCTCATTGGGTTTTACCACGATTTTCCTTGTCTGTGGCTAATAAAAACGGAGAGAGATAGCTCACAAAAAATATTGAAATCAATTATTAATAAATTCAGATAATGCAAATAAACGGCCACGGGTAATAATTAGGGATGTGACAATATGCAGCATAAAATATGCATAATTTTTGACGCGACATAAAGCATATTATATGCCTATTTCTGCATATAATATGCAAAAAGTCAATGTGCATATATGCTGAACCAAAATGTATATTGGAAATATGCATTTTATATGCCAGAAATTATTCAATATAGTGTGCATATTACATGCTCAAAGTTAATTACGGAATTTAAAATAAAGTTAATCTGTGTATACCTAGCTATGTTTTGAATGTAATTGTACTTTGGTGGTTTGAATGGAACTTACAGTAAATCGAAGGTGTAATCTTAAGTTTTTATTTTTACTGTGAAATGTTTATCGTTTGAAAAGAAAATATAACAAAGCTGTTTCAAATTGAGACTTTTTTAATAGCAAGTCAATTTCAAATATACACATTCTATTTCAAACAGTGGAATTGGACTTTATTGTTAAATAGTATTTCAGGTTTCCAACAGGGAATCTCCTTTTATTATCTGCTAATGTATTTTTGTACTGGGAAAACACCCGTTCTACATCACAAGAAACAAGAGGAGCAAATGTTTCCTTCAGCCAAATTCAGTCTTCTAAACTATCCTACATTCATATATCACATTCCGTTCATTACTTTAGTCATGACTCGAAAATCATAAACCATCTTGTTAGACCAGCGGTTCCTCTTAAAGTTTAAAGGATCCCCAGCTATTAACAGCGACACTAAGTTATTAAATGTTAAATTCAAACAGTTTCGTGTTTAATTACTTGAATAAATTATACAAATATACGTGCTACAAGCTTAGATATTTTTTTAGCAATACAACTTTCTAAAATAATTGTACCTGTTTATTTATATATCAATACCTACTAATATTTACTAAATACCAAGTGTCAAATTATTTATTATTACATTTGTAGTTTCAATATTCCACCTACATACTTTTTAAATTTGAATAATTAGTTTGATAAAATTTACTTGGGTCCACAGTTAAAATCGTTTCCTATGCAGGGGTCCAGAAGAAAACGGCATTGGTTAAACATTTACATTTTAAAAATTGACCAAGAAGTGCATATTTCTCGTTTAGCATATATGCAGACATGCATATTATATGCTCTTGAAAAATATGCAGAGGACTGCATATATGCAAAATGTCACATCCCTATAAATAAGTTATTGTTTTTCTGAATCAGTTTAATGAAAACAAGGCAGGAGCCCTCAAATTTGGTACCTACTAATGTAATTAATATTCTATATAACTACCTACATTTTTAAAAGTGCAGCATCTCTTAGTGTAGCATCTAGCAAATTTTAGTGCCTAGTGTGTACAGAGCAGAAAATAAATGACCGTTTTAGAATCCTCGATACATTTCTAACAAAAGTAAGGAGCGATATTTTCGATTTCATTGAATAAAGGATTTCGAAAAGAATTGAAAAGTATAGCACTAGGGTGTAAATATAAGCGTATTATAAAGTTATCGTGACTATCCAAATTCCAACAGTTCAAACAGTTCAATAGAGACCGTAATTCCTATAAACACGATATAATTTACGAGGAAATGAAACAACAAATAGTGAAAAAGTTCATATTTTACAAGTAGCCATATCGCATACTGTTTTGCACCTAAAGAGATTACACGTAAATGGAATATTACCTAACACTCTTATTACACTCATTAAAGGGCCGTACACACACAGGGTTTTTTGAGTCTTTCCACCAAACTTTTTGATGAGCTCCTAAAACTTTTTCAACAAGAATATAAGAAAAAACGATATAATTATCCTTTATTTCAGTTGGTATCCATAATACCTGCAGGTATCATGGATACCAACTAAAATAAATAGTAATTTTATCGTTTTTTCTTATATGATTCAAAATTTTCGTAAAAAAGTAGCAGCTTAGCAAAAAGTCTGGTGGAAAGACTTAAAAAAACCTATTTGTGTTCGGCCCTTGAAAGTTACTACAGGGATTGAATCTAGACTCTCTAGATGAAAAGAAAAACACGAAATTTCTAATCGCAAACATTGTCAGTTACTCAACAATAAAATGAAGCTCTTTGATTGGCTAATTAGCCAATAAATAAAATAGAGCGCTCTGATTGGTTGGGCAGCTTGACAATGTTTGGAGATAATTTAATATAAAATAAAAGGCTCTTATATAAGTTTAATTTACATTCTTTTAAGTTATCACAAAAATGTTTTCAATGAACCAGGTTGAAATTGAATGGCGAGCGCTGATTGGTTCATAAAATATCCAATCAGAATCGTTCTTAGATGCCTTGCAGAGTTCAATATAAAATTGATCACAAAACAAAGATAGTTGGAGGTAAACTATAGCTTGATATTTTCACAAGTAAAAAAATCATTCGATAAATTAAGTTTAATTCACTTCCATCTATCTTTATTTTATGATCAATTTAGTCTGATAAAAGAAGTAGCTGTTTCCATTTCATATTTCTAGTTTCAACTACTTTTATTTACAAATGTTCATCTCATCCAAAATCTTAACCAATAAGAAAATGAAACAAAAATGGAGAAAGTAAAAATATAGACAAAATAAGTACAAAAGTTATCATTAAAAATAGGCATAATCTTAAAAACTCTTTAAAATTAAATTTTGACTAGGGTTTAAAAGTTTAAGACTTAATTCATAAACCATGAGTAACTTATTTAAAGTCTACTGTACATATTGATGTCACATGGCTGATGCTAGCTAGCAGCTAAAACTGATTTTGATTAATTATGTCACTAGTAAGTGGTAACCATATTGTAAAACTTTAATTTAAGCATTAAAAGATTTTAAATGCATAGTTCGAAAGCATACTAATAGTCATCTTTGGGTGGTAACTAAATCCAACTAGCAATTTCTTTACATCAAAATGATCAAACTACATTTTTCGAAAATCTAGATTTTTGATTCTTCTTTTGAAATTCGAAAAATCCTATTAAGGGATTGCTTTACAATGATCTAACTACATTTCGGAAATCTAGTTTTTTTTTTTCTAAAATTCGAAAATTCTATCATGAATTGGAATGTTCTACCACAATTTCACTCTTCTTCTTTAACCTTAGTAGATTTATTTTTGTGGGCACTTTCCTTGTGGACAAGCATTTCCTCTTGAGTTCTGAAGAGAAGTGTACAGAAGGATGTGCACCGCACAAGGTCCTTGTGACAGTTAGCCTGATGAGTCTTCATCCGAAGGTATATTTTGGTTGAGAAAGAGCAGACAGAGCACTGTCGTAAAGACCTGTGGGTCCGCTTGTGTCTCTTCAGTTGAGCGCACTTGCGGAACCGTACTCCACAATCCTCACAATCAAAGGTTTTCCTCATTTTCCTCGGTTCATGAGGCTGGGTATTTTGGTTTTCCACTTCTAAGTCAGGCTCGGGTAACTCGATCTTAACTGTAGGAAGCTGATTAGCTTCGAAACTAGTTGGAGTTACTAGCTCCTTTGTAGTTTCCTCAATTATAGACTGTTGTTCTTTTATTTTTGGCTTTCGCTGTACACTATTTTGTTTCAATTGTTCTGCTTGTTGTTTTCGTTGTCGGTTGTCAAATTCAACAAATGTGTGTTTCAATATGATGTGCATGAACATATCATGCGGCTTAAGGAATTCTATTGAACACTTTTCGCAGAAGTATTCTGCATTTTCACTGGCAGGTCTAATACGAGCCAAAAGATTGTACTCAGGATCATCCGCATATCCTGGAGGAAGGTTTGCTACCACTGGATCAACTTTAATTTTCTTACAAGGGACACCCTCTAGTTTATATGCCCTGCTTCTTTTAGTAGACTGGAAATTGTAAACAGATTCTCTGTCTGACAAGCTGCCACTAGATTCAGTGTTCGTGTCAACATTACTTGTATCCTCACAAATCTCAAAATCATCAGTCAGTCGAGATGGGCTGACACCCATGTGCTGTGCCACATGTATCTTCAGTAAGTTCTGAGTTCTGCAAGTTTTTTGACAAATCTGACATGTATGATCAGTCTTTGTATTATTTTCATTTTCATATTCTTCCTCATCACAGACACTAACTGTATACTTTTTACCAATTGGTTTGGAGTTGTGAACGTCAACCATGTGATCATTGCGCTCCTCGACAGCATTTCCGACAAAATCACATTCAGCGCAATGGAATTTCTTGTGCAGACGTCCCTTGTGACTGCGCAAGAAGCTGACGCTTGTGAATTTGCTATCACACATATCACACTCAAACTGCCTAACTTTCTTCACGTGCTTTAGCTGATGAGATTCAAAGGTCTTTTGATTTCTGCATTTGAAAATGCAGTGCGGACATTCTTTCAACGGCTGATGGGAATCCATGTGCTTGTCAAACTGTTTACGTTTGCTGAAATGATGGTTGCACGTTGGGCACCAGTAGGGCATGCGTTGAAATCGACCAAGTTGTTTGGAAGTAGATAGTAACCCCCTCATATTTAGCTTAACAGTCTCTTGGTGAATCTTATATTGACGCTCTTTCTCGATAATCTCATTTTCGTACAATTCTTGCTGCTCATTTGGATCTAATGCTATTTCATTTAAATCTTGCTCTGGTTCTGCTTGAGCTGTCATGAACCAAAGAAAGGGCATATTTTTAATCACTGACAAACAATAAACAGCCAAACAAGCAGCAATTGTGTACATCAGCTTCACTTACTTGGCAACCAACCAGTGACATCAATACGACTTAAAATTAACATGTATTGCAGTTCACTAGAATGAACATTTGAAACTTACAAACTTTAAAAAACAGAAAAAAGGAAACAAAATGCAACAGTTATTAATTTATCCAATATCATCTTTGAACAGAGAATTTGAGGAAGGAACAGCAAGTACAATCAACATCAACAAAGATCCCAACAATTTGGGACACAGTCTTGATATTATATTGAAATCTGTTTCATCCTATACAAGAAAAATATTCAGATTACATTTCAACGCAAAGACATTACAGAGAACTAAATAAGACAACCACCCGCACACTTTAAACATCATCAACATCAGCTTCCGTTAAATATGTACATGTATTCACATAAAGAGGGTACATTGAAAATCACCTCAAAAGTCACAGATCACAAATAAGCTAATCCACATTTCTTTCATTGGTCAATCAGGTTAATTTACATACCATAATAAATAAATAATAATAGTGATCATCATAGTTTTGACATCTAAGCATAATAGAACGAATTACTTATGAATATAAACTAAACAAATACAGGTACACAAAGAGAAAAATGGGGTATATAGCTACTAGAAATATAGCTAAAAGTTACACCAAAATAAAGAGTTGAAATTAGTGTTGCCGATTAGGTAATTATAAAAGGTACTTATTGTATGCACAATGAAACTGATTAATGAATTAAACAATTTAAAGAGATAGAAGATTATTTGGCACCTGCAACTGAATTGAATGAGATTGATGGTTAATAAAATAAATGTAATGAGCTAGCTATATAATATATATTTAAAGTCATATATATAATTAGCTATATCGGCATTAGAACAAAAAATGAAAGAAAAGGAAGACTGAAGTTACATTCGAATATTGCAATGTTAACTTACTATGGATAAAGGATAAAAAGACGAGTTTGATGAAAGATTTTAAATATCAACTTCTCACTCGATTACAAATGAATGGCAGTGCAGTGATTCCAAAATACAGAAAATTGCACTGTGTTAGCTAGGCTACTGAATATATATATACACGCATGAGAAATAACTTATATCGCTAAACAGGGTCAATGTACACGGTCCTCCCCATGAGATTGGGCGAAGTCTGATGAATCTAGGGGGTTTATCGCTAAATATCTTGGAAATGCGCTGAGAGAGTTTGGTCACATGTGAGAATCTACGAATTGACCAACATTAAAAGTTGTCAAATCTGAGGACCTTGGCAGGTGAGCCGGGTCTATCAATTGACAAGTCCTGCGCAGTGTCCACACTGCTACACGAGTCCTCTGAGCCACCCAAAGGATGGTGGTATATTGGGGTTGGGGCTGGGGCTTGGTTATTATAGATGTGGTTTATGGCATACTGAGAGGTTAGGAAAGGAGGAGGTGGGAATTTATCCAAAAGGGGAGACTTGTGGTTCGTTTCATGAGGCACATAAAAAGAATTAGGAGCTGGGGAGTTGTCAGCCAATAGAGGAGGAGTGTAGACTCCACTATCTTCTTCCTCTGGTTTTAAGTCTACGTCTGTGTGGTTAGCTGCCAACGTTTCAGCAACTCTCTGCACAACCAACGCTGCAAGATTGTCTCCGTTCATACTCTTAGAAGGTGGGGGTGATTTCACCCTGTTGCTATTTGTAGGTGAAGTCACCTTATCAGTCTTAGTCTTTTTCTTGACAGTAACAACTTCAGCAGCTTTCACAACACCCTCGGCTTTGATACGTGCTTTCAAAGCAGCAGTCCAGCTGTTGGAAATCTTTTTCTTAGGGGACACTTTCTTTGCAATACTTTTAGGAGGGGTTATTTTGTTGAGAACCACTTTGCTCTCCACCATTCCATCAATCAGGTATTTCTTTGATAAAGGTTTAAAAACTTTCTTATCACTTGCATTGGGAGTGGAACTTTCGGAAATTCTCCGCCTTGATTCTCTTTTCAAGTCCTGATCTGGTAGGGTGAATATTTTGAAATCAGTTTTCTTCAACTTCTCAACTTCATTGATTTTCTTTCCTCTACCCTTTGGAGGCAGACTAGAAGCTATCAAAGGTCGTCTTTTTCTAACCAGAAGGTCAGTTCCTTTGAAAATCTCATCTTCCTCTTCCTCCCTGTATGATAAATCAGTTCTCGTTCTACGTTTATCAGGCAGCTTGTCCAGATCCATTTTATCAACCATAGATTTATTCTTTTCATCTTCGGTCATTCCTTCTTCATTATCCTCTTGATCCATATCTTCCCCTTCTTCATTCTCTTCTCCTTCCTCCTCACCATCTTCATCATCTTCCTCTTCTTTCCTGAGATGGTTTGTTCTCATGTGCTCTTCATACTCCTCTTTTTCCTTATATATCATCACACAACGGAGACATCGATGTGGATAGTCAGAGTGAGATGCTTTTTGATGCTGTTTTATTTTACGTACAGTGCGATACTTAGCCTTACACCCATCAACAGGACAGTGTGTCATCTTGTGAGACTTGAGGTGCTTGGTAAAAGGACCACAACTGCGGAAAACTCTGTTGCAATGCGGACAAGCTTTGAACGGGTAGAGCGTTTCATGAATTTTCTTCATGTGATATATGACGCTCTTCTCTCGTTTGAAAGACAGACTGCACTTAACACAGACGTAAAATCGACCTTTCCTTATGATGTAGGAAGGCAAAGGTTCTTTTGATGATGGCTCTTCCTCATCATCTTCTTGATCGTCAAGATCCATTTCTAACAAGGAGGAAGTTTCACCCTCAGAGTGATCTTCATCTTCAATGTTTCTTTTGTTATTCACTTCATTAGTCGCCTTAGATTGTCTTAAGAGTTTTTTCTTATTTTGGTGCGTCAACATGTGAGCATCGAGCAGAGTTTTATTTCTGCAAATTTTTGAACATTCACCACATTTCAGCTCTGAAGTGTCCACTTCAACATTGTCTTTGTGAGCTTCAGATCTTTTATTACTGGAGTTCTTATGAGCTTCTTTAAGATGATGATTTAATTTGAATTTATGGCTGAAGCCTTCATTACAAACCCTACAGAAAAATTTCTTTTGCTCCTCAATTTCGGATTCAGAATCATCACTCTCAGAGGAAGAGTCATCACCAGATGTATTTTCTTGTTTAGCTGGTGATGTCCTTTTACTGCCATTCCTTTTCACAATTCTCCTATTTCCTCTTGTGGAAATGGATTGCATTGATCTGTCTGACTCATCTTCTGAGTCAGAAGCCTGCCTAGAATTCATTTGTTTCCTAGTTTTCCTAACCCTGCTACTTTTCTCACTTCCGTCTATACTCTCCTCAGGTTCCTCATCAGAATTAGGAAGATCTTTTGAATTAGTTTTGTGTCGCATAACTTTCGCATTCACGCAATTAGAAGATTGTGAATTGACTGTAGATTTTTTGTTTATAGGAACTTCAGGTTCTGTAGTAACTGCATCATTTAAGTCCGTTTTCAATCTTCTTAGAGCTCTACATTGTTTAGGAGTTGGAGATGACCTAGATTCCTCTTCCTTCTTGTCATTATGATTTTCATTCACAATTTCACTATCCTGATCAGATACCTTACTTGATGACTTGACATTGGATTCTACATTACTCTTAGCACTTTCATTGTTATCTGTACTAATTGCATCATTAATATCCTCTGTTTTCGAAGTTTCATCAACTTTCTCATCAATATTGGAATCTTTCAAATCATCATTAGTACCTTCATTACCACAGGAAGACTTAGTTTCTGATTCATCAGCAGAAACCTTGCCAGTTTCATTTGAAGAAGACTCCTCCATATTACTTAATTTACCCTTTCCTTCCATTTCAGGATCTTCTTCAGAGAGGAAACTGTAGTCTGTTTCAAGAATGGACGAATCTAATATAGTACCATGCTTGCTATAGTTGAGCGATGAAACAGCTCTGATCACAGCGTCTAAGGATGTCTCACCATCTAGCTTGGCAATCTTACTTGATGGGAGCAGTTTCTCTCCTACAATATCATCTTCAGACTCCACAGACTGTCTTTTTCTTTTACCTGGGTGAGGTCTATTGTCAAGAGCTGATATATCAATTTCAGAGGTTTCCAATTCACCATTATCAACTTCATCTGGGACAATGTCTTCGTCACTGGGTTTGATGATATCTGATGGTGTAAGAGACATATCCACATCTTGCTTCTCTTCTTCAACAACGGGAGGTTCTTCTACTTCCTCTTTAGGTTCACAACCTATTCGGAAATGATTTCTCAAGTGATGCTGCAGTTTGAATACATCACCACACTTTCCACAGGTGAAGGTGTTTACTTCTTTGTGGGCTTTCAATATATGGAACTTCATATTGTGTTTCCCCTTGACCCTGACGCCAACATTGCATATTGGGCACTTTTTCATGAGTCGATGCTTGTGCTTCAAATGTGCAAACATGCTCGATTTCTTACGAAAAGAGGCAGTGCAGTATTCACAGTGGATTTTCTGGTTCATTGGAAGCAGCATATGATCAGGATCAAGGTCGACTTGTTTTGTGGTGGTCTCAGGTGCAATACCCAACACTTTAAGCTGCTTACTCAGGAGAGATCCAGGAGCAGGTCTCTTGATGGACAGCAGGGAAGAACATTTTCTAAAGCCAATATCAGCACCGGAACCATCGGTTGGAGGAGGTGTTGGTGGTCGAAAAGTGACTCCCATGGAATCATCAAACTTGTTTTTGTGTTTTTTGTTTGAGTGTAAGAAATTGTGAGTTGGAGGGGGAGAAACTAAAGCACGTTGGGGGTGCAAGAGAGGCCGGCCTCTCATGCCGTGTTTGTGTTTACCTTTTAGGAAGGTGGGGGATAGGGGGGATGAATAGTAGCCCCCAGGAGGAGGGGGTGGGGGCATGGAAGAGTTATGGTATGGAGTGTAGTAACTGTGAGTGCCTGAAAACAATATCAATAGTGAACAAAACTTATGAGTTTATTAGCAATTACCTAACTAGCTATACAGTAGAAGAATTAAAGATTTCATTCACTTAATATATAGCTAATTATAAAGAACTAGGATGTAGGTTCAAAGTTGAGTTGCCAACTTTGAATTGAAGTACTAAGAATGAAAACTCAATTTCTGAGAACAGAAACCAAGAGTTCAATGGATTGGTGATAAGACGTACATAATTGCTGCTTGTTTCGATTATAACAAAGGTATATCATACAATAGTCTAAAAGCTCAGAAAAGAACAGATATATTGATATGGTATGAGATTATAAAACACAATAAATCAAACCTACCTTGCCACTCTCCAATAGAGTTATGATAGGAGAGAGATTCCTCAACTTCTTCAGTTTCAATGAAGTCTTCAGTTCCCTAAAAAGTAGTGCAAAATCAGTACTATTCCATTATTTCATTAAATAATCATTTAGATTAATGATAAAACTTAAATCAACTAGCAAGGGTGAAGACCAAGTTGAGATGCAATGAATTTGTTGCTTCAATAATATGAAAGTGGTAATTATTAATAGTATGAATTGTTATTAAAAATTATTAACTAGTCAAGCCAGTAATTTAATACAAACCTCAATGTGTGGTTGACAACTGCCGTCAACTCCAACGGTGTACATTTGCATGTTTGGTGGTCGATGTGGCTGTCCGTACATGCTGTACACAAGGTCTTCAGATGAGTCGAGGAGCACTCCAGTGAAGTCAGATGGAACATCAAACTCCTCTTCTGCTATTGGTTCAGCAACACAGAGACGCAGTAATACGGAGCCTTTTTCCAGAAGCAGTGATCTGAGTTTATTGGAATCCCAAAGCTCAGAGTCAATCTTTACTGGTTTAACTTTCATACCAACAGCATGTGGAACATCCGAATGATTTTCAGCCACACGCATTCGTTTGCTAGGAGGTTGGCTATCGCATGACTTTTCAGGAATGAAAGCTGGTGAAGAGATATCAGTGATATCTTTTTCTTCGTCATTGTTATCATCTAGTTCACCAAACGCACCAACAACACTGTTGATGACCAGGCCACCAATTCCATCGGCTTCTTCATCTGCATTACATTCTAGTACATGGAGTGCTGCAGAGTTACCTACATCACTGCGTGGTTCTTCATTTATCATTTGGCTCTCTTCAACAACCATAGCCATGGTATTTGCACATTCTTCAGAGAGTTCATTATCAGGAACCAAAACGCCTTCAGATACAACGACTTCACTTGCTTGACTCTCGGGCTCAGGAACCAAAATGCCTTCAGATACAACTTCGCTTTCTTGATTCTCGCTTTCAGGAACCAAAACACCTTCAGATACTGTGACTTCGCTTGCTTGGTTTTCGCTTTCAGGAACTAAAATGCCTTCAGATACTGTGACGTCAGTTTCTTGGTTCTCTCTTTCAGGATCCAAAACGCCTTCCGATACTGTAGCTTCACTTGCTTGATTCTCGCTTTCAGGAACCAAAACACCTTCAGATACGACATCACTTGCTTGATTCTCGCTTTCAGGAACCAAAATGCCTTCAGATACTGTAGCTTCACTTGCTTGATTCTCGCTTTCAGGAACCAAAACACCTTCAGATACAGCAACTTCAGTTGCTTGATTGTCGCTTTCAGAAATCATTGCTTCTTCAGATACAGCGACACCACTTTCTTGTTTTAAATCATCAGCATCAGATTCAGTTTGAGGCATAAATGAAGGTGTAACTTCAACTTTTTCCAAGTCATTGGATGCAGTTGAATCTGCTTTAGGAGTTAGAACCTCTTTATCACCATCATCACAAGTTGCAGATGATGAATCAGCAAAATTTTCACCATCTACTTCCTTAACATCAAGGTGTTCCTTTTCTTTAGAGTTATTATCTGACTCTATGATCGAATTTGGTTTCTCTTCAGTTTCTTTAGGAGGAACATCCACCATTTCAGTTTTAGACATTTCAACTTCAGTTGAGTCTTTCGCTTTTTGCACCTCAGGCAAATTTGATTCCTCCTTTTCTGAGAGGTTTTTGTTTTCAACAGATTCTGGATTGTCCATGGTGACTGTATCCACATCATTTGATGGACTTCCTTCTTCTAATGAATCCATACTTTCAGCAATATATACAGGGTGAAGTCATCCTGAAAAAATAATAAAATATAATTAATAGATAGTCAAGAACATATACTTTATCCTATTACAGGTTGATTCAATATAGAATAGGATCTTATTCAATCAAGAGAACATTAAAAAATACCGTTTTAAAAAATACAAATGAAAATAAAAATAATGATAAAGATTTTAATGAGAGAGAACAATAAAACAATATAGCAAACACTATTTTAAATCATATCCCTTTGAATGTATATTTAATTTTTAAATCCGGTCACCTTATCTACTTTTTAGATCTATTTCAGCAGATACAAAAAACGATTTAAAAAAAAGAAAATTCCCAATTTTTTAACTTTTCAAAATTTAATCCTATTATATCAACATTGCAGCATGGAGATTGTTTACATAAAAGAATTTTTTTATATTCCATCTACAGGATAAAAAAACAGCAAATAAAATCAACTCAACAGACTACCACTCTTCTCCAGGTTCCATATTGGAGAATTGTATTCAAATTTTTCGCTGATTCAAACATTTCCTCACATTGGTAGAATTTTGTAAATGATATACAATCTGAAGTTGATACTAAAAACTAAGTTTCAAACAATAACCAATGAAATAAATTGAAAATATTTTTCCTTTACCTCTTCCCAAATTATTGGTAATATAGGCAGAGTGACATTGCTAAGCTAGGATCAACAGTAGAATTCGCACCCTGAGTTCACTACGCTACAATTCACACCCCAAAGGTTTTACTCATGTACTATCCGCAGTTCAGCATCCCAAATTGGACAGAAGTGCAGATTCTATAAGTGATCCTAAAAAATCTCCAAAATGAATTTAAATAATAAATAACATTGCATCTTGATCATGGGGAAATTTTTTCACAATCTGCATTTCAATGGCTCAAAAATTAGTATCAGACAGGTCAGTAATCCCATGTTCAAGAGCTGCCAGATGTAAGTCAAGTTTTCAAAAATTATGAGCCAAGCCAATTTTGGCTCATTTTTCAATATTTCAAACCAAAATTAATTGGCTTTAACTGACATATCTAAGTACTCTATAACCAGGTATTGGTCGGTGATATTCTATTTTCTCCAAAATTAATATTCAAGGAATGTCGAACAGTCAAATGGACAGTGTAAAGAGTTTAAAATCCGACTTTGCTAGAATATTATTTTCAAAGGGCAAAAAATTTGACTGACAAGTTGGTGAAATTTTGTCTACATGAGAGTGAGAACACAGTCTTGGGCTTATGTATGTGCTACAGTCTGCAGACTGGTATTATCATTTATTTTGGAGGGGAAATTAGAGAAATGTTTACAAAATTAAGAGGAAACATATAATATAATATACCCAGACTGCAAAGCGTGTCTATGTCGCAAGAGATCTTTGGATACAATTTTTGATGGAAAATAAATAAATAATCAAACATGGGAACATAGGAATTGAATAGGACTTGGGCACAGGATAAATCCTCAAATGATAAAATCCTATTGTACTTTTCAGACTGGTAAATAGGGATTAATTCATGTGTTTGTAACTAATTAATGTAAATATAAGAACCATGTTTCAGAGGCTGGCAAACTGTAAACCAATTTTTGAGCCAAAATCACAAATTCTGACCAAAAAAATTTTGCCTCATTTTTGAAGATCTAAAGCCAAAATTAACACAGGAATTAAATCAAAATTTCAAGTCAACTACATATAAATTAGTTTTGACCATTTGAAATCAATGAAATGATGAATTATCTAATGGACATAATTAATAATATGGTAATGATTGTATGGGAATTAATTCTAAATTGTTCATAGAAAATATCCCAAATATCTCCCATATTCTACAGACTGGAGTTTCTTAGAAAACTCTGGCTGCTGCAGTGGGTGAAGTTTTTGTAGTTTGAAGATTGAAAAGAATGACTCCACAGACAGAGACAGACCCAGGATTTGTTACAAAAATTGGGATTTAGGAGGATCAAATAAGATGGGAACATAGGAATTAAATAGGACTTGGGCACAGGATTAATTCTCAAATCCTGCTATACTTTTCAGACTGGTTTTCAAGTATCAGTCTGTATTTGGTGCAAAAAATCCCACTGACTTTTTTGATCAATTTCAATAATTTAACTAATCCATTAAATTTTTCCCAATTTATCTACCATAAATTAATGATATAATAGGAATAAAAAGCTGAAAATCCACCGATTTATGGAACAATTCCACTGACATGTCTGTGGGATTGAGTCTGATCTACCATAAATACAGTGTCAGTCTGTGTAAACTGTTAAGCCATGTGTAAAGAATCCAAGAATCTTATTAAGTATTTCTTACTAATAGTTTTCAAATATCATAACCTTTTTCCTATTTAGAGAACTGTTCATTTTAAAACACTGTATTTGAATAGGTATGTACTATGTATATACGAACGAACATACCTACTATATATATATATGCATTAATTAATTGTGAACAGAATCCTTGATCGATTAAAATTCTGCTTACTGTTATATGTTATATAACCTTAGCTCTACATATTTATAGCAATTCCATATTTATTAATTTAGAGTGGAGAGGACCTTTAAAGAATAAATTTGACTTCCTAAATTCCTAGTGAAAATTTTACACTTGAAAACATTCTTATGCTTCATGTGTATCTCTTGGGCCTATTTTTTCTCTTGAGCCTATTTTTTATCAGCTATTTACAGGGTTTTTCAACTTATTTCAGCTCTTGCTCTTCACCAAAGTCACCCAGACTGTATTTCATGGTAAATTGACTAATTCCACAAACATGCCATTCTGGAAAAAGTGATCTCTGATGAATTAATTACTCTATTGGAGTTTAGCAAACCTTAAAATTTAGCAATTGATTATTGGGAACTGTATAATCCACAGCATTTAGCCTTTAAAATTCATCTGTTATCTAAAGTTATTTTCCACAGTGGCTGACATGTCGATGGAATATTTTCCTATTTGTGACCAGACTGACTACCACTCTGGAAAATGCCTTATCTTAGGGCTTAGGCTAACAGATGAATTTCAGAGGCAAAATGCTGCGAAATATACAGTTCCCATTGATCAATTACTGTATTTTAAGGTTTGCTCCAGGTAGTAAATCATGTCCAAACTTGCCATTTTAATGGTGAGTTGGTGACAGTTATTTTGAACTCTTCAATTGCAAATGGAGAGAAATATCTATTTTTCACTTATGGTACAATGTTATTTTGGAGAGAATTTATGATAATTTCATCACTGTGGAGAGAACTTTGGTTATTTTTGGAGAGCTGGAGAGACAAATGGAGAGTTTATGAGCCATACTATTTACTATCTGCAAAACTTCAACAGAGTAATTAATTCATCAGAAAAGACACCTTTTTCCACATTGGCCTGGCTATTTGAAAAGAATATTTGAACAAAGTCGATGTATTTATAGCTATTTATTCCTTGATGAATTAATTACTCTGTTGGAGTTCAGCAAACCTTAAAATGCAGTAATAAATTTATAGGAACTGTATAATCCGCTGCTCCGCAGCATTTAGCCTCTAAAATTCATCTGTTATCCGAAGGTATTTTCCAGAGTGGCAAACAAATTCCAATAATTTGGCGGATCTACCAACATTTTCCCAATCTATCCACTGAAAATTAATGGTAACATAAAAATAAATGGAGTAAATTTGTGCTTCTGGTTCCCCACCAATTATTGATATTTTGACACTTTTTATAGGTAAAACCGTAAAAGGAGCCATTTTAAGAGATTTTTCTAGAAAACCATTTGTTGTACAAATGCTTTGTTGTAGAGATATAGCGCAATTAAGTTTCCGATAGGTTAGGTTTGGGAGTCTGGAAAGGTACATTAACATCACAAATAAGTAGCACCCGAACCTCCCTGCCAGGTCATTAAACATCATGATGTGAGCAGTACAACAAACTAGCAGATACAGTGAGCTACATTAACAGTTATGTGGCACCAAGATTTCATGTCACAAAAATCTAAAAGGCGGAAAGCCTTGTGTTTTCTACAAGCTTAATGTTATTCCTACCGAAATCTTAATTGTGCTATATCTCAAAAATGAAGCATTTGCACAACATGTGGTATTCTTGAAAAAGTCTTAAAATGGCTCCTTTAACCTATACTAAGTGTCAAAATAGCTAAAATCGTTGGGGGACCTAAAAAACAAATTTACCATAAATAGCTAAAAATCCACTGACTTTACTAGAATATTATTTCAAAGGGGAAAAATTCTACCAACATGTCCAACCACCATGTTTCAGAGGCTGGAAAATTGTAAGCCAATTTTTGAATCAAAATTTAAAAAAAATTGTGAGCCAAGCCAATTTGGCTTAATTTTTGAAGATTTCAAGCCAAAATTAACATGGGAACATAAGAATTGATTCAAAATTTAAAGCCAATTAGACATATCTGAGTTTTGACCTTTTGAAATCTAAACAAATTAATTGGCTTTAACTGGCATACTCTGTAACATGGTCTGGCCAGACTGCAGGAACTGGTAAACTGTTCTCCAAAAAATCCTCTATTTTGGCTTCTGATTTCAGTAAAATTAATGTATATAGAAGAAAATTAAGGATTGTTTGCACAGAAAATGTTAAAAATGTCCCATATTCTGTAGACTGGACATGTCAGTGGAATTTACCATGAAATACAGTCTGGGGCCATGTTTCAAAGTGTGGCAGGAAACTCGATCGTTTAGTGAGAAAATGGATCGAGGTCGCCACATTAAAGGTTCTTTAAAGAAGAACTATGTATTTTTAGTGAAGATTTTACACTTGGAAACAACCTTATACTTCATTTCAAATGCATGTGTGTCTCTTGAGACTATTTTAGGAGTGTATTACTTGTTATTCACATGTTATTCAACTTATTTAACCCCTCAAAAGTCACCAAAATATTGGAGACTTTATCCACACTTTGAAACATGGGTGTGGGGTATACCGGCCAGTCTGTAATTCATGGTAAATTCCACTGACATGTCGGTGGAATTTTTCTCCTTTGAATATAATATTCTAGCAAAGTCAGTGGATTTTTAGCTAGTTATTCCTATTTTACCATTAATTTTGGTGGATAAAGTGGGAAAATGTTGGTGGATCAGCCAAATCATTGGAAATTTATGCTGGATTTTTTCAGCTTTTTGAAAAAGTCAGTGGAATTTTGTGTACCAAATACAGACTGGTATACCGGTATACTGGCGACTTTGTCCACAGTCTACACTTTGAAATATGGCTGGTAAACACAGTAAAGTGTTAATAAAGAATACCTAGAGATCTCTTATTGACTTATTCTGTTCACAGTAAAATTAATGCCTAGGATCTAGAGATTAATTCAAATTTTCAAAAGTGTTCACAGCAAAATTAATGTAAACATAGGAATTAATTAAACATTGTTCTTAGTCAATATCCCAAATATCTCCCAGTATTCTGCTGGAAAAAGTGGTCCTTTTCCAGATAGTAATTTGTATTCGGTGGTAAATTCTAATGATATGTCGGGAGATATTCAATTTCTCTAATAAAAAATTCCTGCGATGTCAGAGGACATTTAGCTAT